>PVJI01003720.1:0-119326 GCA_004026765.1 Micronycteris hirsuta | reverse complement strand
GGAGGTTAAGAATAGTATAGGAAATGTAGAAGCCAAAGAACTTACGTGTATGACCCATGAACAAAAACTAAAGGGCAGGGAATGGGGGTGTGTGGGGGGCGGAGGGGAATAAAGGGGGGAAAATGGGACAACTGTAATAGCATAATCAATAAAATATATTAAAAAAAAATAGACACTTACCAGGCAAGACATTCTAGGGGGACAGAGGTCACCTCCTTGGAGTTGGTTGAAGCCAGTCCTTCCTTTGGACTGTGCAGGGTGTGGACAGCAAGAGCCTGCTGAGCTAATCAGAGGTTGCTTGGATTTGTTTTAAAAACGAATAAGTACACAAGCCTCCTTTAGAGCATGAGTTAGCAGGAGAGCTCGGGGACCAGGCAAGGAGTGGGGACAGGGCTGGGCTGGGGGGTGGGGGAGGGGTGGTGGGTGTGCACCCACGGGGGTGGTGACACAGGTGCTGGTCCCTGTGAACTAAGGGGTGGGCTCGTTTGCTGACCTCCAGGAACCTAGCGAGGAGAAACGCCCGTGCAGGGTGGTGCGGGCGACCCTGTGGCCTGCACGGCCTGGTCAGGGGTGAGCACTGTCCTCGGTGGCGGAGGGTTGCACCGGGCTCTGTTGGAGGGAGACGCTGGGCTGTGCGGTGAGCTGCGAGGGAATCCAGGCTCTCACCGCCTTGCCTCCGAAGCCTAGATGTGCATTTCAGGGTGTGCGGCCGCTGGTCTCAAGTTTTTTCTTTCGTCTTCTAGTCACGTGGTCATTCATTCACTCATTTGTTCAATTTTTGAAACTCAGAATGTATTTTGTGCCTGTGCACAACGGAAGTGTTTGAATGAAAAGTCTCACCCCACTTCTGGCTCTGCACCCTGGGGTCCCAGCGGCCTGTGTGGCGCCGTGGCCCCGCAGCACTCGTGGCCCTTACCCGCATCCCAGACAGATGCTTTTCCTTCCGTGTGGGTGTCGGTGCAGAGTGTGTGCTCACAACCGCCGGTACCAGCGAGTTTTTACTTAGCTGTGTTTGCTCTTAATGTTGTGACTTGGTGCAGAAGGAAAAGTTAGGCGGTGGCACCCTTGGAGCCTTCACTCCTGGCCTTGTTCCAGGCCTGCCAGCGGTGTTTGTGGCCACATAGGTGTGTGACTGTGCTGTGTCACGCACCATGTTACCTCTGGGTTGTTTGCCATCTGTTTTTACACACACCTTGGTGCGCACTCAGGCAGGACGAAGCCCAGAACAGGGACGTGCCCTGCCGTCATCCAGCACTGACAGCGCAGCGCTGTTCTGTGCTTTCAAACGCACATAAAGCGACATTTAGCTTCCTGGTATTTTTAGTGAATTTGACACCCTTTGAAATTGCTTTTGTTGGTGTGGCTGCCGAAGGGACAGTTGAAGCGTCACGGGGACTGAGAGGCATCGCGGGCGGGAAGGGAGGAGCGGTGGGGAGATGTCGATTCGGAGCCCGGACAGAAGCGCTGAGGTCCTGCCGTGGCAGAGTCCAGGAGCGGCATCTGGGCCTTCCGGCCGGCCAGGTCCTCCTGGGTCCTGGCGCACTGCAGGGTCAGACCCCTGTTGTTGGCAGGGGGAGGTGTCGTTGGCCCGCGGGAAGTGGATTGGAAGTGTGAGGTCGAGAACCGAGAACCGGTGCTGCAGGCTCTTGTTCCCCAGCTAACCAGCCCGGTGCGGGGGAGGGGACCTGGGACTGCGGGCAGGTGGGGGAGGGGCCGCGTTCACATCCCTCTCTCCAGAAGACCCCTGTTATGATTGGGAGCTTAGTGCTCTGCATTGTGGTACATCCAGCCCTGGCCCTCCCACGAATACCCGTTGCCAATCTAGTCTATCTTACTTTATTTTTGTTTCCTAGATCTACAAGTCTACGAAGTGCAATGACATGCGCCAAACTGGCTACTGCCCTCGGGGTCCTTTCTGTGCCTTTGCACACGTGGAAAGTAAGTGCACTATACCCATCAGGCTCCGCCGTGGCGGCTCTTGTAGACACCAGTCAGACGACTCACAGGCGCTTTCTGTTCATCCGAGCGAGCTGTGAGGGTAGGGGAGCCAGCGGGAGCACCCCGGCACGGGTCTTAGGGTTCTTGGGGTGGGATCTGTTGCGGGCCCAGAGTGGCCCTCCCTGCAGGTGCTCTGGGGTCCTGAGCACAGTGGGGGCTCTGGCATGGGTGGTTCTTTTCTGGGTTGGGGGGGTGGGGGGTGGTTACTTTTGGTGGACAGATGGGCCCATAAAATATTCTCAAAGGCAGAAGTGAATCTCGGTGACAGAAATCTGCATGCAGACTTGGCCTTTCCTCAGTGTTCTGAGGGCTTCCTCTTCAGACTTTTGAGTTTAGGTTCCATTTGTGTGAGTATAGTTGCCAACTCTAATTTTACTTTCTGATTTTTCTTTTAATGGGGAGGGTAGCTTTTCTTATTAAAATTTCACATTGTTTTCTGATCTTCAAATCGTTCAAGTCTCGCACCTGAGACTGAAGGTCACGTTGCCCTGGCGGCTGACGTGGAGGCTCAGATGCCCCCCTCCCTTCACCGGGGAGCGTCTGCTGTCCTGAGGCCAGTGCGCGCGCTCTCCCCAGTTTGTAGGGGACCCTTTGACCAGAGATCCCGTGCAGCCCGCAGCCGCTCAAGGCCTGCTTCTCCCTCTTCTCCAGAGAACCTGGGAATGGCCAACGACTGGGGCTGCCGAGACCTCACCCCCACCAGCAGCTCCATGGCCAGCAGCGGCCCCCCTGGAAATGTAAGTGGGCGGCGTCCCAAGGAAGGTGCCTGGTGGGCGGCCTGCTGTCCTTTGTTCTTGTTCTGTTTTCTAAATTGATTTTAGAGAAGGTGGGGGGAGAGAGAGAAACATCAGTTTGTTGTTCTACTTACTTATACGTTCATTAGTTGCTTCTTATATATGCCCTGACTGGGGATCAAACCAACAACCTTGGTGTATTGGGACGACGCTTCTAACCAAGTGTCAGTTGAGTCCCTGGCCAGGGCTGTCTTTTTTCCCCACCCACCCCCCGTCCTTTGGTTTTGATTGAACTATGAGGGCAGATGGCCGCGATTTCTGGGTGATGTGGTTGAAGACAGGCTGCCTGTGGATTGGTGGCTCCTAGAAGACTCTCGAAGAATCTTGGCTAAGTTCTGGCTTGAGCCTTGCTTTTTGCCAGACACAGACATACTGACCGTGTGTGAGGCTATGGTCTTGGGCCGACTGTGGAGAAAGGGCCCCAGGTTCAGGTGGGGGGTCCTCTCAGGGCCGGTTGCCACCCGGGGGGAATGGCATTGGGTGGAGCAGGCTGAGGGCTGGTGTGGGCGGGTCCCAGGCGTGAGCACCCTCGGGGGTCTCGGTCTGGGTGGTACCGAAGACTCTCTGGGACAGTGAGGTACTGAGGAGGCACTTCTGGGAGCTGATGGCCCTGATGAGGCCGAGCCCCCAGTCGTTGAGGGCAGAGTGAGACGGTGGGGACAGGGCTGAGACCTCTGGTGTACGGCGCTCCAACCAACTGAGCCACACCAGCCAGAACACGAATTTAATCTTTTTTAAAGATTTTATTTATTTATTTTTAGAGAGAGGGGAAGGGAGGGAGAAGGAGAGGGAGAGAAACATTGATTGGTTGCCTCTGCCCAACCCGGAGTTGAACCGGGGACCTTTGGATTTGCAGTACTCACTGAGCCACGCAGGTCAGGGCTGAAGTTAATCGTTGTGAAGTGGCGCCTGTACATTTACAGCGTGCAGCCACCCTCCCTCTGGCTGGGCTCAGCACTGGTGTTGTTCCACGAGGTGATGCACATGGACCTGAGGGCCAGGAGTGAAAGTTGAGGAAGAAGTTAAAACTCCTGCCCTGGCTGGTGTGGCTCAGTGGATTGAGCACCGGCCTGCGAACCAAAGAATCACTGGTTTGATTCCTAGTCAGGGCACATGCCTGGGTGGCAGGCCAGGTCCCCAGTGGGGGCCATGTGAGAGGCAACCACACATTGATATTTCTCTCCTTCTCTTTCTCCCTCCTTTCCCCTCTCTAAAAAATAAAATCTTAAAAAAAAAAACCTAAAAACTCTCTAATGTTCATTTCAAAGATTTGAGCAAACTGTTTCAGTATGAAACATCAAGACTCCTGGGTGACCAAGGCATTGAAATGGCTAGTTCTTGGTGACATTGTCAGCAGAAAATGGAATGAATTTCAAGCCTGTAGGAAAGCGTGCAGGGCGCTGAGGTGCTCAGGTTAGCTCTGGCCACCCTCTTGGGCTCAGGTACCGCGGGTGGGGGCATGTGGTTTCAGTAGTGACCCTAAGGGAACAGACACCTGAAGAATGTCAGACTTTGGTGTGGATCTTGATGTCCCAAAGAAGCTGTTTCATGGAGGGCAGCTTCCCTTTCCAGTTTTCTGAATCTCAGTCACCTTTCACAACAAAACTGAGCCGTGAGCAAAGAGCTCACGGTGGCCTGCCCAGGCAAGCTGCTCCCTCGGTCCTCCCTTCTGCCTGAGCGCCCCACACACAGTTAGGGGACAGCCCGCGCACCTGTGTGACGGGGCATTGCCAGCCAAAGAGCGTGCGCTGCCCCTGCCCGCAGCAGCCGGAAGGCCCCGGGCAGCAGCGGTAGCAGGAGCGGGGCCTGGACGGCAGGTGCGATGCCTCTGCAGGGAGCTGGTGGGCCTGCCCCGGGGTCAGGACTTGCTTTCTGAAGGTGAGCAGAGCTGTTTCAGGGTAATCAAGGCTTCTTCACAACTTAGTCTTAAAATAGGATTGATGCTCAGGTCTTTGGTCAGCGGCTTTGGAGTTCCTCACCCAAACCTACAGTGGGAGGTCACTTCCGGCTTCATAGGAACCCAGGGAATCCAGACATACCAGGCTGAGCTCGGGGTTGAGCCCGGCAGGCGTTCTGCGAGGAGTGAAGGGGACGGGGCCCTGTCAGCACCTGTGTGGACAGCCTGCCTGCTGCTGCCCTTGGCGAACTCTCAGTCCTTCCGTCACCAGGCAGGGGCCTGCCCCTGGGCGGGTCCGCCTAGGGCCAGCCAGTAGTGTGTGGGTTTTTGACTTCATGCAGGAAATATTTCACAAGTCCAGGTGACTATGAGGGGACATTTGTCAAAGCTGGGGAAGATAAAATGAGGACAAGCTTCGCACAGAAGAAGCTACAGAAGAGCCCAGGCTGGGCTGCCTTAGCTCACTGGGAAGTCAGAGAAAAGGGGAGCCTTGGGGACAGTTTCAGGGGATTAATCTGAGACAAGCTGCTGCTGCCCATTGCTCCCCTGATTGCAAGTCTTGGGGTCCCTTAGAGTTTGGGAGATGCGTGCCTGTGGGAAGACGAGGGGAAGGGGAAAGGTGTGGGCTGCTCCCCAGAGGGAGAGTGCTCATTGGGTCTTTTGTCTTGTAGGCGGGAATCTTAGGAGCGGTTCGGTGGGGCAGGGTTTCAGCAGAGCTGCATCAGTTCTCCAGGCGTGCCTTCTCAGGGTGGTGGTCTCACTGATTGGTCAGCAACAGGGCGGGGGGCCGTGAGTCACTGCAGCTGGTCTGAGCATCAGCCACCTGGTTTTGCTGTTTTTCTGGGCCTGGGGCTGACGCTTAGATGTTTTCTTTAGGGAGGCGACCTGGCTGTAAGTCGCACGGCCAGTTTGTTCAGCTGTAGCAGTTTCCCTACTCTACTTGTTAAGGAATTTTCCTGGCTTTTTACTGTCCTGCCTCACTTCTGCAGATCCAGAAAACAAACCAAAAAAAAAGGAAGAAAAGTCACAATGGCCTGAGCTACCACGACAAATTCACTTATAAGATGGCTTAAAAAAAAAAAAGATGGCATAAAAATCAGAATACTCCTCAGATCTGAAGGACATTTTGGCCTGTGGCTTTAGTGCTCATCTTTGTCCTGAGGGAATACAGACCCTGAGCTCTGGGCAAAGCCGTCATCGGGCACAGTTATCCCAGAAGATGGCTCAGCAGAGTGAGGGTTTTATATGGGTAGGAGAGGAAAAATAGTTTCTCTCCACCCTTGTAGGTTCAGGGACCAGGGCCCTGAAAATTGAACTGACAAAAGATGTATTAACAGGAGAAAAAGTTTATTGCCTAACACATACGGAGTCCTTCACAGAAAAGAGACGAAGACCCAGAGAACTGGAGAGACCAGAGGGGTTTCTGCCTCTGGGCTGGTAAGCTGTGTGAGGGTGGATCTGTGGGGACCATCATAGCAGGTCAGGGTTGTCCCTGTGAGGCGTGTCATGCAGACTTCGCCTCCTGCAGTCTCCTGAGTCGTAGTGTCTGTGGCGATTAGGAGGTGGTGTCTGCGTGGTGTGGCTCCGTGGGTTGAGTGCTGGCCTGTGAGTGGAAGGGTTACTGGTTCTATCCCGGGTTGGGGCACATACCTGGGTTGCAGGCCAGGCCCCCAGCAGGGGGCGTGTGAGAGGCATCTGATCAATGTTGCCCTCTCTTTCTTCATCCCTTTCCCTCTCTCTAAAAAATGAATAAAATCTTAAAAATAAAAGAGGTGGCGCCCTGGCTGGTGTGGCTCAGTGGATTGAGCGCGGGCTGGGAACCAGACGGTCCCGGTTCAATTCCCAGTCAGAACACATGCCTGGGTTGCAGGCCAGGTCCCTGTGAGGGCCATGTGAGAGGCAACCACACATTGCTCTTTCTCTCCCTCTCTGTCTCCCTCCCTTCTCCTCTCTCTAAAAATAAATAAATAAAATCTTTAAAAAAAAATAAATAGAAAATAAAAAAATAAAAGAGGTGGCATCGCCTTCCTGGGAGGGTAGGGGAGCCGCCTGCACCAAGGGCAAGGAGAGGGAGCTGCCGTAAGTCATCCTGCGCCCCAGGTGTTGGTCTTTCCAGAACTGCGCAGCTCTTCAGGGGCCACCCTGTGAGGAGGGGCCTGTCACGGGTTGGTTGTGGGTTCAGGGTGCGTGGAGCTCACTCGCTACCTTCACACAGATTAGCACGGAGGTTAGAGATCAATGTCCAGGTGTAAGAAGCGGAATTCAGGAGAACTGACGAAGAGCTGGCCGATTTGAATGCCTTTGTTGTTTTATGAGACATTAACATGTCATTTTCTGCATTCTGAGCAAAGCTTAGGCCACTGTATATTTTGATCAACTGTTTTCCTTTTTCCGTTACAGGCAAAGCGGCGGGACTCACCTGCTGAAGGCGGCCCAAAAGCCAGCGAGCACGACGGCAAGCAGGTAGCGCCCCGGGCGGGTTCCACACTGAGGGGGGGCGGGGGGCAGGCACCCAGCCGCGGCCTGTAAGACGACTTCCTGACTGGCTTGGTCACGCTCACTCTTGACACAAAGTGACCAAGTGAATGTGCACGTGTAATCTAACCGTGTTTTTAGTTATCTTTTCCAAGTTGTCTATTCCATGTGTCCTTTGTTTTAATGTGTAAAAAAATAGTGTTGTGCAGGCAGACCTTGGAGATACTGCAGTTTTAGTTCCAGACCACTGCAGTAAAGCGAGCGTGGCAACAAAGCGGGCCGTAATCTCTTTGCTGGTGGAGGGTCTTGCCTTCAGTTTGCAAAAAAACATAACATTTGCGAAGCGCAATAAAACAAGGCCTGCCTATACCTTGGAAAAAACAAAACCCAAACCTTTGAAAGTTTCCTCCCCAGGAAAATGAGACTAGGAAGATAGAGCTCATCTGTGTCAGTGACCTGGGTCTGCTGTGACAAAGCCCCACGGACTGGGGCCCTGAACAGCCCAGTTCCTTCTCTCGCAGCCGGGAGTCTGAGATCAAGGTGTTGGCAGCGTCTGTAGACACTGTCTTCTCCCTGTCTCCTCTCGTCTTTTCTGCTTCTGTCGTCTGTCTCCAGATTTCCCCTTTTTATAAAGACACCAGTCATAGTGATTAGGACTCACCCCAATGGCCTGATCTTAACTCGATTCCCTCACTAGAGATCCCATTTCCAAGTAAGGGACCACTTGGTGGTTCTGGGGTCAGGAGGGTCAGGGGGCACAGTTCAGCCCAGACGTCATCCAAGACAGTTGTCTTGATCTCTCTAGGTCATACAACTTATTGTCACATCTGAGATAATGGTCAGCATGTTCTTTGAGATTTTGTTAACTGTTTTCCTTCCTGGGTGAGGCTGAGTGTGGGCTTCCTGCTGAGCCTCCACTGCCCTGAGGCTTCAGCAAAGGTGGGGTCTGGCTCTCTGTTCTGCCCACCCCAGCTTTGGGCTTGTTCAAACCTACTTGTTTGTTTTGGGCAACAATTCTCCCCCACCGCTGCCCTGAGGACTGAAAACTCGTTTGTGTCCTTCACTGCAACAAGGCAGAGCTGTCAACATGTGGACGGGCGGGACGTGGCAGGCAGCAGATGCTCCCGTCTCTGGCGGAGGACTTGAACGAGCTGTCTCGGTCTCCGCAGTGATCTTCATTTTAAATTCCTGAACGGGCAGCCCCTCTCCTTTCCTTCTCTCCTGGTCTTCCGGGTTCCCCCTGCCGAGGGCACCTCCCTGCAGATTCTCCTCTGGAGCAAGTTACTCAGTCACTTATGTTCTGTTAGGAGCCCCTGAGGCACATGTTTGAAATCAGGATAGTTGAAAGTGAAAATGCAACTTAGTTATTTTGTGATGGTTTTTTTTCTCCATAGATGAAAATTGACAAGATGTTCATTAAGAATCTGAAACATGAAATCTTAGCAGTAAGGTAGCATGTTGCCTGTCTCAGGGCTGCTGAAGAAGGGCCTGGAAAGGAGCCGGAGGGCAGACTCCCCAAGCCGCACGGTGAGGGACCCCACCCAGGCCAGGGTCCAGAAGTCCTAGGAGAGGGCTGGGCAATCCCAGTGCATGAGCTGCCCTGGGACTCCATGCTGTCCCCAACGCTGGTATGTCCTCACATTGTGGCAGCAGTCCCACTCCTTGGCGCTGATAGTAAACTGGCCAAGTTCATCTACAGGCCAGCTCTTACCTGTGCCCAGAGACCCCCATCCATTCCAACCCAAAGCTGGGCTCCAGGGACAGTGAGCGCCAGGCGGGGGCAGGATTGGAGGCCTAGCTCCAAGGGTCTCTAGGCCGGGTTAGTGTTCCCAGCGTTTTCCCCACAACCTACCCCAACTCTCTACTGCCATCCCCCGGGTTTCTACTGAGTTTGAAAGGCTGAAGGGTACACTAAAGTGACACCATGCTCTTGTAGACAGACAGCTGTCCGGGGACCCCTTTCCTGCACACGGGCACCAGGCTGCTCTGGCCAGAGGACAGCGTTGGCTGCTCTGTCTCTGGGACCTCCCATCTCCTCTGTGTCAGCTGCAGGTCCCTGTGTCCCCATTGTCACTCTGTTCCCCAGCCCTGGCAGTGTCTCCTGTTTTGGGGGCCTTGGCCATTGGGTGAGAGCGGGGAGCACCAGGAACCTCTCTGTCCAGAGTCTTCTTTGGTAAACTGAAGTGGTTCAATCCCTGCTTAGTCTGGCCCGCCCCAAGTTCCGTCTTCCTTCCAGGACGGCCTGCTCCCCTGCTCGCCAGGCCGCACTTGATGGAACACGTGGAGCAAAACCGCTTTCCTGTTCGTGGCTCCAACGTTGCTCAGCGTGGAGGCACCCACTGTGGCCCACGTGATGGCCATGCCGGCTACAGAGACCGCGGAAGTGCTGTCCCTGGTGTGCCTGGGGCCCCGGACTCGCTCCTGTTCCACCTGAGAGGCCAGATCTAGGGCAGCCAGGCATGGCGCCTTGCCAGCCCCAGACCGCACAGCCCTCGTGAGAGCCATGGGGTCAGGTGCAGAGTCGTCACCCTGAAACCGCGGGGCACCTGCTTCCTTGCTGATGCGCAAGCTTTCAAGGTTATCACTTTAACGAGACCCTGAGTCACTACAAGGTTCCTTTGGCCCAGTGTCTCGTGTTGGTGGAAGTTGCTCTCCAGCCTGTTACTGAAAACACGCAGATGGAAAAGCTCCATGACGCTGGGATCGGCGATGACTTCTTGCACATGGTGCCCAAAGACAGGCAGCAAGAGAGAGAGAGATCAGTTATACATCGTGAGAGTTAAAACCTGTGTGTTGGAGCGAAAAGGCGTCCACGGAATGGGGGAAAGCATTCGCAAACCGTGTGTCTGATAAGGAGTTACTGTCCACGACTTAGAAAGAACTCCCACAACTCAACATCAACAAAACCCAATTGAAAATGGGCCAGGGACTTGAATAGGCATTTCCCCAAAGGGAACAGACAGACAGCCCATCAGCACGTGAAAAGATGCTCGACGCCACTGGCCATCAGGGAGACGCAGCTCACGCATGTGCCCAAACTCAGGGGCTCACCACCGAGGGCGCTCTCTATTCAGAGGAGGAGAGGTGGTTGTCACGAAGTAGTTTTATTTCCTTGACAGCAAGTCAAGGAGACAGGATTTATATCAAAGCTCTGCCTCCCCTAAGGGAGGCTTAGCCATTGCTCACATGCACTGTTTGGTCAGTTACATGCTGACTTCTTCTTTGCAGTTTGCTCCTTTCACGCTTCGAGCATGCTTTCAACTTGTCCTGTTTCCTGCTGCAGCTACAAAATACTGTGCTGTATTCGAACATTTAGCAAGAAATAACATTTAGAACTGCCCAGACCTTGAGATCATTGTCCTATCTAACATGTCCACAATGAGATATGACTTTGACACAATGACTTTCAGTGTCATTGAAAAAAAAAACCCCGCCAGCAAATAATGTGTTGGTGAGGATGTGGAGAAATTACAACTTTAATGCATTAGAAAACAGTATGGTGGTTCCTTGAAAAATTAAAAATAGAACCACCATATGATAGAGTGATTTCACCTCTGGATGTGTGAGGTTCAAAAGGTATCCAGCCATGTAATATGGAAAATAGAGACATTTATTGAAGATACAAGAAACACTGTGCATAGGACAATGACACCTCAGTCCCCTTCAAAATAGGCACTTTGGGACCTCACACAGTTCTCCCAACCCCCGTCAGCTGCCCCATTGTATTTTCCCAAATCTCATCGAAATCTCTTCCCTTTCAAAGGTGATTTTAGTTTTGGGAAAAGCCAGAAGTCACAAGGTACCAAATCTGGGCCGTACAGGGGCTGAGTCACTGGGGTGATTTGATGTTTCACCAAAAAACTCTGCAGGAGACACGATGCATGAGTGGACCCATTGTTATGATGAAGCTGCCAAGCACCAGTTGCCCATAGCTGCAGCCTTCTGAATCATCTGAGTAGTTTCTACAGAGGAATGTTCAAGCTTAACGCAAAATTCAATGCAGATTCATTGCTCTACTCACTCAGGCATTTTGAATGTGACGGCCACACAGTACACATGCTCACTCAACAGCATCTCCCGCCCCCACTGACTATACACAGTGAAGTCATTGTTCACACATGCGCATTCCAGTCCACTCTCCTTAGCTGCCAGGTAACATCCGTGTTGCACAAACCATTCTCGTTATATTAGCAATGGTTGGACCTTTTCCGAACAGACCTCGTATACCCAAAAGAATTAAAAGCAGTGTCTCAAAGAGATATTTGTTTCA
Organism: Micronycteris hirsuta; assembly: GCA_004026765.1. Taxonomy (NCBI): domain Eukaryota; kingdom Metazoa; phylum Chordata; class Mammalia; order Chiroptera; family Phyllostomidae; genus Micronycteris; species Micronycteris hirsuta. The sequence goes on along the minus strand of PVJI01003720.1, from coordinate 107,892 downwards.
CCCTTGTTTATAGCAGCATTATTTAGAATTGCCAAAAGGTAGAAGCAGGCTAAGTGCCGGACAGAGGAATGGATAAGCAAAATATGGTGTACACCTACAGTGGATAGTATTCAGCCTTAAAAAGGAAGTTAGTTCTGACACTTGTGACAACGCGGATGAACCCTAAATACCATTGGCTAGTGCTGCCATTAATGAGATGCCACAGACCGGCTGGCTAAAATATCAGAAATGTGTTTCCTCACAGTTCTGGAGGCTGCGAGTCCAAGGTCAAAAGGGTGGACGGGTTTGGTTTCTCCAAGGCCTGTAGGTGGCCGGCATCCCACTGTGTGCTCAAAATCTTTCCTCTGTGTGTGCGCCTCCCTGGTGGCTCTTGCTCTTGTAAGGACACCAGTCCTGTGGGACGAGGACCCCATTCTTCTGACCTCATTTCCCCTCAATCACCTCCTTTGAGGCCCCTTCTCCAAACACAGTCACACAGGGCATTAGGGCTTCAACACGTGTCTGTTGGAGGAACACGGACAGTCAGTCCATAGCAGAGATACTATGCCAAGTGAAAGAAGCAGGCCGCGAGGGGCCGCGTATCGTATGATTTCATTCATATGAGGTCCCCAGAGGGGTCAGATTCGTAGATAGAAAGCAGGATGGTGGTGCCAGGGTCTGGGGGAGGTAGGGGTGGGGAGTAAGTGTTGGATGGGGACAGTTTCGGTTTGGGAAGATAGAAAAGTTACAGAGATGGGTGGTGGTGATTTTGTTTGACAACATGAAGGTACTTAATACCATTGAATTGTGCGCTTAAAAATGATTAAAGTGGTAAATTTTATGTTCTGTACATTTTACCATAAGAAAGAAGAAAGAAAATAACCCAGGCAGACAAAGCTATTGGGGTGGCCATGGCCCCCCACCTCGCCGGGTGTGTCAGGCTCCCCTGGTGATGGTGCCCCGTGTGCGACCCGTCCTAGTACATCTGGAACGACCATGACCTTGGCGAAAGGGCCCGCCAGGGTGTTCTCATCGATTTTCAGGACAAAGTTTCACCTGATGTCTTTGAGGGGCACCTCTTCCAGCAGTGTGAATTGTGTGGGCGGGTGAAGTCACCATGGGTGCCTCAGGCTCTGGGTTGGGCTCAGTGTGAGGGGTCCAGTTTGGGGCGTCTGCGGCGTCCTTGGTTGGTTACAGCAGTTCCTGGCTTCCCTGGGGCTGGCACGCAGCCCTGCGGAGGGAAGGCGGAATGGCAGGCCTGTGGGCACACCCCCACTGCAGGAGCAGGAAAGCCCGTTTATGGGGGACCCCAGGAGGCGTCGGAGAGATGACCCTCCAGACTTCTGTCCTTTGAGTTCTTATTTTTTAATTTTAGCCTCAAACATGCAGTGGCGTTAAGTTCCAGGGTCTGCACACATGGACCCATGGTTTGTCGTGGGGAGTTCTCCATCGTCCGTGGAGGGGTTGGGAGCCTGTGAACCCAGGGAACGGCCCCTGAGCACCAAGAAACATTCGCTTTGAGGAACTGGCCTGTGCTAGATTTCGGTCTGACAAAATGCACGGCAGCACTCCTTAGTGTAGAAAGCTTCCCTGAAGCTGACAGACTAGGAACCACATCCCCCGTCTTGTTGGTCTTGTTGTAGCTGCTCCACCCTCAGGTTAACTTCTCCTGAATAATTTTTAAAAATATTTTAAAAAGATTTTATTTTTAGAGAGAGGGGAGAGGAGGGAGAGAGAAAGAGAGAGAGAAACATCACTGTGTGAGAAATTGTTGCCTCCGGCACACCCCCAACCGGGGACCTGGCCCTCAACCCGGGCATGTACCCTGACTGGGAATTGAACTGGAGACCTTTTGTTCATAGACCTGTGCTCAGTCCACTAAGCCACACCAGCCATGGCTTCTCCTGTGTTATTTTGAGGCAAAAGCCAGATAGTCACACTATTTCACCTCAATATAGCTCTGACTTCTGGTTTCCTAGTGACTCCAGAGCCTGCCTTTCAGAGGCAGCTGTGGGCTGCTGGCTCGTCGCCCTGTCCTGTGTCATTTTCAGCGCGTGCTTTGCTTGTGCACAGCACCCTGCATACCCAAGGTTGGGCCAGCTCTTTCCTTTAAGCTGTTACCTATCATATAAAGAAACTGTGAATTGCCCCCACTTTTTACTTCTCTTGGGTAATGGGGTCATGGGACCATTTCATCTATGTTTTCAGAAGGGACTGGTGCTGTTTTGTCTGTTGGTGGGGGGTTTCTAGTGCTGAATGCCTGCTTTTGAAAACTGCTTTCTGCAGAGCAGTTCGTTCGATGAGATGCTTTCCAGATGCATTTGTTCCCAACCCTGCGTGATTGGCAGCTAGTGGGTCTGCTTGTTTTGGTCATTGTAAATACCTAGACATTTAGGGGGATAGTCTACTTTCTTTATGTTTTGCTTTGGGGAGAGAGGCCAGCCAATGCCTCTGTCTGTCCATGACTCTGTGCTCAGGTCATGCTGCTGTCATCCATGCAGGCGTGCCTGCTCATCCTGTTTGTGTCTTTGCACAGAACCACCTGGCGGTGTTCACAGTGGTTCACCCGCTTGCTCCCAGCGTGAGCTCCAGTGTGGCATCCAGCCTGGCATCCAGTGCTGGCTCCAGCAGCTCCTCCCCCACCGCTCTACCTGCTCTCTCGGCACGTGCCCACCCACTGGACCCCACTGGCAGTGCCCTCGAGTCCGTCCCAGGTAAGCCCAAGACTCTCGTTTCCCTGACTTAGCACTTACATTGTAGCATTTGGAGAATAATCTATTTAGGGATACTTTTTGAATGCAAGTTTTGGTGGGAAACCCACTTGTGCTTTTGTGGTCTGTGCGACACTTTGGCTGTATTGCATGTGGTCACAGAAGCAGCTGCCTCAGCAGCAGCCTGGTGCTACAGAGCTGACGAGAAGCCCTCAGGTGGGGGCAGCGGCACAGGCCCCAGGGCGAGGCAGAGAATGGGAGGCTTTAGAGAAATTTAAATGGGAGTTGGGGGCAGTGAGGGTACCAGAAGGTAGGGGGCCATAACAAGGTGGGGGTGCGGATGTGGCCAGAAAGCAGTGGGCGTGGCTGGCCAACTATTGGGGATCCTTAGCTGCTAGGGGTCATCAAGGGTTTGTGGACTGATGACCAATGTGATTGGAGCCGGGCTGGGAAGGAACCTGTCTGGTGGCCTGCACGGGCGTGTGGGGCTCAGGTGGGGGCTATCCTGGAAGTGCAGGGAGCAGGATGGATACACAGTCATGGGGGTGGTGGGCCGTGTCTGTCCCCTTGGCCCCCTCAGGCCACATCAGGGTGGTGGGGCACCTGGCACCCGTGGGGGGCTGTCTGCATTGCCGAGATGACCCTCACCCACGTCTCTGTCCTGGTATGGAGAGACTCAGGAAGGCCTCTGCGTTCCCTGTCTCGGGGTCGGCTGGAGGGTGTGGCTGCTGGCAGGACAGGGGGCTGCTCCGGTGAGAGGCCGGGCCTGGGCAGCACAGAGTTGTACCGGTATGAGTAAGCACAAAAAATGTTAACATAAAGCTCATTTTTTCCAATATAAAGGTAGTAATAGTAAAATTTGAGCATAAGAGAAAATTAATTAGGAAAATGAAATTCCTATTCAACTCTGTTCACCTGAGTGAAAAATAGAAGTAGTTGCATCTGTGCTTTGAAAGTGGCCTCTCTGAACGGGTGATGGCTTACAACTGGAGTTAGCATATTTCTAGTAATTTTTCCAGCCATTATCTTAACACCTCAGCCTGTTTAAGTATGTCACTGACCATCTTGCTGTGTGTTCTTTCACTGACTTAAACATTTCTCAAACCAACTACCAGGAGGTGAAGAGGTGAGTTTTTTCAGGATCAACATTGCCTCCACTTACAGGTTCAGGGTAACACGTTTTTGCTGCTCTCGTTAAAGCAGTGGGTTTCTACTGTCAGCGCGGTCCTCACATTTTCTCTGCTCACCCTCCTGAGGTCACGTGTGAAGTTATATCCTACTACTGCCCCAGTTATGGGAAGTAATGGAATCCTCAGAACTGCCCTCTGACCCCAGGAGGGCCCTTCCTACCGTGGAGGACTCCCAGGACCAGAATGTCCCCTCGCCTGCTTTGGCGCTGGCAGGGGTAGACTGGATTGTTTTCTCCTGTAGTGCAGTTTCATTCGGGTTGTGTCATTACTAGTGCACTGAATTTTAAAAAATCAATTTTAAATATTAAACTTACTCATTTATTCATTTAGAGTAAACTAAAAATAAATAGGTGCCTTTTCCAACTATTCTTCATTTAATGGATTTAATGGAATCATTTCAGGACCATTTGACAGATTTTATTTCCTTTGCCTTTCACTTCATATGAACAGGTTTCAGATTAAAATAGTGACCATTAAAATAGTAACCGGAGGAGTTCATTGCCGGGCGAGACTGGCGGCAAAGGGCAGCAGGAACGTAGAGTTCCCTGCACCGCGGGGTCTGCGTCGGCGTCCGCACGGGGCGAACCGCGCCCGACCCTGGCTTGCGTAATGGGGGCGGGGCCAGGGGCGAGGCGCGTCTAAGGCTTGCGTCACTCGTGGGCGCGGCGCCGCGGGGTGGGCGGGGCGCGGGCCGCGGGCCCTATTTGAATCCACGGTGGCGGCGGCAGCGGCGACGGCGGGACCGTGAGTCAGCATCCTCAGCCGCGCGCCTGCGGGTGCGGGTCCTCTAACGCGAAGCTGCAGAGAGGGTGGTACACCCCCCCCCAAGGTGTGGTGCGCCCATCTCCCTCCGCATGTGCGCCCCCTCCACGCGCCAACACCGAAAGTGAGGTGCGTCTCCCCAACCCCCCTCCTCCGTGCACTTTCCCCTTCCCCAGATTTGTCTCCCTCTTCTCCAGATGCTTCTTGTCTTGGTCCTCGGTGCCTGCGCCAGGTGTGAAAGCAGGGGTTGGTAGCAGTTTTCCTGGGGGCCGCGGGGCAAGGTAAATGCAGATATGCCCTTTTGAGGAGCCTACTCTGCAGAGGCGCCCTCTGGTCCTTGTGTGGGCACCAGCCACGAGACTTCTTCAGCGGATCCTTCATCACCTAGTGGAGGTGGGTCTCTTGCTCCCAGGGGAGGACGGTTTCCTGTCTCAGCGAATCGCCGGCTGTGCCTGCACTGTTGGAAACTAGGGCCCGCGGTGAGCAGGTGTGCCAGGTGTTTCTCTGTCTTGTAGTCAGGGGAGAACTGCCCGGGCTGAGTGGGTGTGGGGAGCTCCCTCCGGCCTCTGGGTTCCCCGATCTGTCCTTTAATTCTGTGCACTGTTTGTTGTCCCCGTGTGTCCCCTGACCGTGGGGCCGCGGCGCCTCTCTGATGTGCTGTGTCACGTCAGGAACAGGGCTTTGCCAGGGCCATTACTCAGCAGCTTCCAGCCAATTCCTGGTTAACATCTGGGTGGTGCTTGGTATTTTGGTGAGGCCGGTTCTAGGTCAGATGGCACAGTTTATGTATGTGGGTTCTTCTGGCTTTTGAGTGCTAAAGCCTTTTTAAAAGTCAGTTCTTCCTTTAAGGGAATATTTTGGGAGATCTGGGTCTGACTTCAGGGAACAGCAAGGTGTGGTAGAACGCTAGCTCTGCTTATGAGAAAGTGGGCCAGGACACATCCGGTGGCACAGCGGTGGCCTCTGCCTTGTAAGCTGAGTGCAGGCTCTTGTTGGTCAGGTGCCACTTCTGCACCTCGGAGGGCAGCAGGGGTGCACCTGTGTGCTGAGTCATGGGGTGGGGTTAGGGAACATTGGGAGATAAATCACTTCCAGGTGAGAAAAGGCTCCTGCAGTCCAGTTTGCTTTCTCATCCATCCGTTCCTTTGTGCCTTTGTTATTCAAAAAAGTGCTACTGGAACTGAAAGCTTTGAAGCTGGCCATCTCTGACCTGATCCCAGGGCTGCAGATGCCGAGGGCTGAACCACGTTTTCAGACCCAGCTGACCAGCATGTTCAGAACAGTGGCTTGGGACCCCGGGCTGAGCAGACATGCCAGGCCAGCTCGTGAAGGGTGGGTTTGGGCCAGTACACTGGAAACGGGATGGCAAAAAGAAGGGGTGGGCCGGCAGGGACAGACTTGCAGGTGGGGCTGCAGAGCCTGCAGGGCTGTGGTTGTGTCCCAGAGAGCAGGTGTGAGCAGGAGACTGGACCTTCTTTGTGGAATTCACAGCAACAGGACATAAGTCCGTCAGTGGGGAGGTCCCAAGAGGTCTGGGCCCTGAATCTGTGGGAGGTGCTAATTCAAGCACCAGAGCACAGTCTCCGGGAGGGGATGGATTAGATGGGCGGTGTCGCCAGGTTGATCCCCATTATTGTGGGTTGAATTGTGTTCCCCCAAACATAATCTCAGGCCTGCCCCCCTGCCATTGACCTGAGAATGTGACCTTATTTGAAAATGGTCTTTGCAGATGTAAGCAAGGTAAACTGAGGTCGGTAGCATGAACCCTAATCCGAGATGACTGTTGTCCTCCTAAGGAGGAGGAGACACAGACACAGAGGAGAGCCAGCCACGTGGTGATGCATCCACCAGCCAAGGAAGGCCAAGGGTTTCTGACCAAGCCAGAGCTGGAAGAGGCAGAACGGAGCCTCCAGAGGGAATGCAGTCCTATGCACCTTGATCTCAGCTTCTGGCTCTGGAACCGGGAGGATGAATTTGTGGGGTTTGAAGCTGTCTGGTGTGTGGCGCTTGGTTTCAGCAGCCCCTGGACACAAAGACCCCCGTGCTCCTGGGTGTTAGGAAGAAGCTGCCTGTGGAGAGAGAGAGAACCTGGCAGCAGGGAAGGGCTTGAGCAGCAGCGCCGACCGGGAGAGGGAACCCGTGGAGGGAGAGCACAGGCCAGAGGGGGGACTGCCCCTGCGTGTCTCCGCTGTCAGGTCCCCGGAGGGCCTTTCTGTAAGGGCTGCGGCGGCAGGCCACGTTCACGCTGCCTGGTCCGTGGCTGTGGCGTTGGGTGCCGTCTTCGCCGTGTGTGTCACATTTGGGAGGCCACAGTGAGCGGTGTTGTCTTTCCACAGGCTCCTCAGGGACTAAAGAGCTTGTGGTGCTGCCAGCCTGGGGCCTGCGTCTGCTCCCTGCACAGTCGTCCTTGCAGAGTTAGGCATCTGCAGGGCCAGTGTCACAGGCTTGGAACCTGCTCGCCTCCCAGGATGGAATCTGGGGACTCCTGGTGGAAGTGGGGGCGATGGCGCCCCCTGAATGCTCACTGCTTTTCCAGATAAAACTGTCAAAGTTGTGTGAATAGTTTCTTCTTGGGAGCGGACAGGGCCCTGGTGACAGACAACAGTGCAGGGAGGACAGCGTTCTCCAGGTGACTTGGCAGCTTGGCCTTAGTGCTCCAGGTGTGGAAGGGGGTGGAGGCCCTCGGAGTGTCCCCTCAGTACCCTCTCTGGCCAGTGGAGCATGGTCCTTCCTCTATACTTTGGGCCCTGGTTCCCAAGCGTGGCCAGGTCGGGTCGCCTCTGCAAGCCACAGTGATGAAACAAGGAGAAGATGCAGGCCCTGGGCCTCGCCAGGTCGTGCCGTTCCCTCATGTCCCAGACATGCGGTCCCCCCGCTTCTGCCTTCCAGTGTGTGCACAGGGCTCACACCACAGAGGCTGGAGCCAGTGGCCTTCGGTGTGTACTCCTGAGCACCTCTCGTCGTCTGGGAACTCTCCTTGTCCACAGCTCGTGTGGTCCCCACAGGGCCTGAGTGGGGCAGGAGCAGTGCAGCCTGGGACACCAGTCTGGGCTAGACCCCAGGTCTGCTCAACCTGCGTGCCACGGATTTGTGTGCGCTGGGGACTGACATTCTCTGGAAGTCACACATTTGTTATCCCATATTTCCTGCCAATTACCATAAATGTGTCTCATTTTAAAAGGCGGCAGCCTTTTCCCCAGCGTAGGCGGGTTCCCCTGTTCCTTCAGCCGCACTTCCATCCTCTTCCTCGGCTTAGCCTTTGCTCAGCTCTTACATTTGAATGCAGTTGTTTGAAACAACCCCAGCCCAGCGGGTCCTTCCTGCAGCTTGGGCAGCAGCTGCTTGCTGGCACGACCCTGTGTAGGGGACGTGGCCGTCCCTCTGATGCGGTCTGGAATCTGGGCAAAGCCAAGTGTGGGATGTGGTCAGGCGTGGGCCGGGGCTCCTGTCTCTGGGCATCTTTGACCTGGGTGTAGGACATGCTCTAGGGGACTCTGTGACACTTGGCAACAAGCAGCTAGGGACAGGGCAGAGGCGGGAGCCTCCAGAAGCCCAGCTCACTCACCCAGAGCAGCAGGTCTGACCAGGGTCCCCATGGTGTATCCCCTGGGCTGTGGAGATGTCTTTCCTGGTGGCTGGGGCAGGGTGGTTTTGTGGCCTCTTGAAATGAGACCTGGTGCGTTTGGCCAGGCATCACAGGGGGGTGAGGGGGCCCTCAGCCACCAGGGCGTCAGGGCTCAGCCACACAGGAGAGGTCCACCTGCTTCTGGGAGGGGTGCTGTGGTGGAGGGAGAGCAGGTTCCCAGAGGTGGGGTTGGGGGAGAACGGGGCTTAGCATCAGAACTCCTGTGTGCTGTGTCTTCGATGTCACCAAGCTCTCCTGTGGACCCGGCCTACCTTTGGGTGGGGAAGGCAGCTCTGGCTCAAGGGGTGTGTCCCAGGAGTGCCTGCTGTCCCTCCCCCAGCCATCTCCCAAGGGTCCTTTGGCCACGCCTTCCTTGAGCTGACCCTGTACGACCTCAGGAACTCATGAAACGTGCATTGGCTTTGGGGGTGGGCTGGCCTGACCTCAGCCACCTCAAGACAGCTTCCTGCTTTGTGCCGAGTCGGGGGCCCTCCTACAGAAGAGGGTTTCTGAGGAAAGCTTTGGGAAGTAGAGGGCCAGCTGCAATGGGCCCACCATTCCATTCCTCTGTTTTGTTAACAGCTGTGCCCGGGGTGCATTGGCGGCCTTGGTGGAACAGAATGGAAATAGGGGGGCCCTGCTCAGTGCTAGGTTGGGGAGGGCAGGATGGGGATCTCCCTGCTGTGACCCGTGGTGTAGAGGTCAGTGATCCCTGTGTCAGTTCCAGTGTGACCTCACACCATTGTCTGTGAACTGTTTCCCCATGGACAAGGCCCTCCCGGAATTTTTTTTTACTAGTTAAGTGTGTTTCCTTGGTCAAACGTCACCCAGTGATCAGAAACCTAAGGCAGAAAGCAGACGTCAGTGAGGTGAGGCCGTGCTTCAGGAGCTGCATGTGATTCTGGGATGTACAGGGCTCTGGTTCCGAGGGGAGAGAGTGAGTCTATGGGGGCATGGGCAGGGGTGCGCCCCCGGCCCCCAGCTCTGAGGCGGGACGTCCCCGCAGCCCCAGACCAGGCATGCTCCCCACTGCAGCGACCTGTGCTTCTGGGCAATAACACGATGTCTTATCGGACAGGCTCTGCCGTCGATCTGCATCTTAGTGATTTAAGCCTCGCCCCCCTGGATAAGGAGCTGGACGAGCAGGACGGAAGTGACCTGCGACCCACCGGTAAGAATGATGGCACCTGGTGCTCTTGTTAGGTGACCCTGGGCCGGCCAGGCCTTTCCTTTCAAGAACCCTAAAGTGACTCTAGAGTGCGAGGGGGTCCCCCTCCCCCAGTCGCCTGCAGCCCTGGCAGGGCCAGCCTCCCACCTCTGCAGTTTTCCCCCATCTGAGTAAAGCAGCGCCTGCGCAGGTGGAGCGTGGGGTGTGTGGGATTGGGGGCAGGGACGGCCAGCCTTTTCGGTCTTCTAAGATACTTTAATCACTGCATTGTCATGAAGATGGGTGTATTAACATACGAGGTCTGTCCAGAAGGTATCCAGCCACATAACGTGAAAGACAGGCATTTATTGAAGATACAAGACACAAGAGACATTGTACGTAAGACAGTGACGCCTCAATCCCCTTCAAAGTAGGCACCTTGGGACCTCACACAGTTCTCCCAGTCACCATCAGCTGCCCTATCTTATTTTCCTGAATTTCATCATCAGTCTGAAATCTCTTCCCTTTCAAAGGTGATTTTAGTTTTGGAAAAAGCCTGAAGTCACAGGGCATCAAATCGGCTGTAGTGGGGCTGAGTCACCTGCGTGATTTGATGTTTCACCAAAAAACTCTGCAGGAGAGGTGATGCATGAGTGGGCATGTTGTGCTGAAGCTGCCAATCACCAGTTTCCTATAGCTACAGCCTTCTGAATCATCTGAATAGTTTCTGTGGAAGAATGTTCAAACTTCACACAGAATTTGATGCAGATTCGTTGCTCTACTCACGGTCATTTTTAATTGGACGGCCACACAACACACATGCTCACTCAGTGGCATCTCTACCCCCACTGACTAGTACAGTGAAGTCATTGTTCACGCATGCGCATTCCAGTCCACTCTCCTTGGCTGCCAGGTTACATCAACATCGCGCAAACCTTTCTTGTTACATTAATAATGGCTGGAATTTTTCCTGGACAGACCTCGTATACTGAATTATTTCCTTTGACCTAAAAATTCATCTTTTTCTTCTGATATTAATACAAATTCATCTATTTCTGGGGGTCCCTGAAAGTATTGAGACCACCATGTCAGTGGCTAGGCAGGCTGGCAGGGCCTAGCAGGTGTCTGGCCCCGGTGGGAACCCCACTGAGCCCCTTGTCCTGTGTGCTTGCCCCTCGTCTGAGCGGTTGAGGGCTGTGGCCACATCTCAGCTTGGGGCAGCTCTGCCTCTGCCCCTGCATGTGGTTGCTGCAGGCCTGGGACTCCCTGCCCCCGTCTCCGCCTGCCCTGGCTGCTGCACCCCCGCTCAGGGGTGTTGCCTGCTGTCTCCTGGGCAGAGGATTGCTGCTCTCTGTTTCTAACTGGGCCCCTCCACTCTGCGCAGGTCAGAGGTCACTGGGGGGCTCAGAGCCTGTCACCATCCCAGGCTGCCTGGCCCGCTCCCCGTCCCTGCACTCCTCATCGTCCCTGTCCACCTCCCCGCTCAGCTCGCTCTCCCAGTCTCTGTCCGGGCCTCTTGTCTCCTCGGCTATGACGCCCCCTCAGCAGCCACCATCCCTCAAGTCGGAGCCCAGGGTGCTGGGCTCCTCAGCCTCGACCTACAACTCCCTAGGTGAGCTGGGGTTCGCGGGGGAGGGGTTGCCCTGTACTGACAGTTTACTGTTGGATAAACTGAGGTGTGAGTGGCTGCCCCCACTTCGTTGCCCTCCTGTTGAGGGGTCCGCCACACGGGCCTGTACACCCTGTGGTGTGGGCCTCAGCGTCTCTCCCAGGTGACCCCTTGCCCGTGCCTCTGCCGGTTCCGGTGGTGGCCTGGGGCTCGGCCAGGGTGTGCCCATCAGCCCCTGCCAGGGCCTCGGTGTGCCGGAATGCAGCGGGACCGCACTGCAGTGGGCCCCCGGTGCTCACACGTGCGGTGCCGCCAGAGACCCAGCACAGGAGCAGACGGATTTGGAAAAGCAGAAGCAGTGCTATTTCTTGTTTTACATTATTCCTTCACTGGAAAAAATTATTTTATGTAACCTGTTATACTTAGAGTAAATATATTCTTAAAATATCTGTTTAACTCCTAAATGGTCATGCACCACACGACAGCTTCTCAGTCAGCAAGGGGCCTCGCCTTGCCTCATGGCGGGGGCCCGTGCGGTGTAACAGCTGAGTTCTCTGTGGGAGGTGGAAGGGTGTGTGGTTCTCCTGCTGAAACACGTCGGTGACTGAGTGACCGTGCCTTGACGGGGGTCGGACTGGTGGCCTTTGGGTTAGCAGTCTGGCACTCAGGCCACTGAGCGACACTGGCCAGGGCCAACACTCTCTTTTTAAATGAGCACCACAGAGTTCCTTCGTCTTGCTCCTGCTCCAGAGCCACATGGCCCTGGCAGAGCCCTGTGTCCTTCATCTCTCTGTCTCCACTCATTCCTGCCGACCCGCAGACCGCCCGTCCCTCCCTCCTGCCATCACCTCACCCGGCCAATTCCTTCCTGATGGTCCCAGTCAGCCTGCCAGGCACTGTTCGCAGAGCAGCGCTGGCAGCTGGCAGCTTCAGGGCCCCGTGTCTGGCCCCGGCGGGGGCGGGCGGGGGGGGCGGCGCAGTGCGGCCTGTGCCTCCACCTGCAATCGCCGCTCGCCCACAGCCGCTCCCAGTCCTGCAGGCGCTGTTCATGGTGAGTGCCATGTACAGGCGCATCACTTCTTATCTTTTTTTTTTTTAGGTTTAATTTCTTATTTTTAGAGAGGGGAAGGGAGGGAGAGAAACATCAGTGTGTGGTTGCCTCTCCCACACCCTCCACTGGGGACCTGGCCCTCATCCCAGGCATGTGCCCTGACTGGGAATCGAACCGGCAACCCTTTAGTTCGCAGGTGGGCACTGAGCTACACCAGCCAGGGCTCAACTTTTACGCTGTATTTTCACTGTACCTTTCCTTTGTTTAGATATACAGAACCTTACCACTGTGTTAGTCGCCTACAGTATTTGGTACAGTAACACGCCGTACAGGCCTGTAGCCTCAAAGCAGAAGGTTCTGCCATAGGGCAGGGGCATCAAACTCATTTTTACAGGGGCCCCATCAGCCTCGCGGTTGCCTTCAAAGGGCCGAATGTGATGTTGGGGCTGGATACATGTAACTGCTCCTTAACTAGGGGCGAGGAGCTCGGGCACTGCCCTCAGGTAGAAGCAAGGTGCTGGGCCTGGCGACACAAGGGGGGCCGGGTGTGGCCGCGGGCCTGTGTCTGCCCCGGCGCCCGAGAGCCTCGGGGTGCGGCGGCCGTGCCATTCAGCGCGGTGTAAGTGCAGCTTGTGCTCAGGGGTGAAGTTTCCTAATGATGCATTTCTCAGAATGCCTCCATTGTTGGGACACGTGACTGTGAACAGGTGTCCCTTTTTCCTATGACGGGGGCTCTTTAAGCAAAAGGTCTTTGGGAGCCTCAAAATCCTACATGTGTAAAGGATTCCTGGGAGCAGAGTTTGAGAAGTGCTGCTCCACACGAGGCGTCATAGAAACTTTGAATTTATTTCTTTTCTGTTTAAACCCCACAGGGGGCCGGAAGGGAACCTGGTGGAAGATCGGGGGCAGCAGCCTTGTCGGTGGAGCCCCAGAGGCCCCAGCGCCTGCCTGAGCTCTGTCTGTGACGTCTCTGCTCGCCTGGGGCTGACACCTGTCTCCTCTGCACTCAGGTTTGAATGGCGTCCCCGGGAGCATCTGGGACTTTGTTTCCGGTAGTTTCTCTCCCAGCCCATCCCCTATTCTGAACACTGGCTCGGCATCCTCTGCGAGTGCAAGTCCCAGCTGTGCTGAGCTAGCACGGGTCAGGCGGCAGCTGGAGGAAGCCAAGAGGAAGATCAGGCAGTGGGAGGAGTCCTGGCAGCAAGTGAAGCAGGTGAGTTCTGGGGAGGGGCCGGAACGGTGGGGGGTGGGGCTCCTGCGCTGGCAGGAAGCCCCCTCCCCCCACGCCAGCCTCTGCAGCCTCCTGGGTTTCAGGCCTGTGACGCATGGCAGCGGGAGGCCAAGGAGGCGAAGGAGCGTGCGCTGGCGGCCGACAGTGCCCGGCAGCTGGCACTGCAGAAGAAGGAGGAGGTGGAGGCCCAGTTCAGGCAGCTGCAGGAGGAGCTGGAAGGCCGCGGCATGTCCACACTGCCTGGGCTGCAAGGCTGCAGTGACATTGGTGCCATCCCACTGCCCAAGCTGCATTCGCTGCAGAGTCAGCTGCGCCTGGACTTGGAGGCGGTGGACGGGGTGAGTCCTGGGTGTTTCCAAGGCGCCTGACGTCTGTCCCTGGCAGTGTGCTTGGGGGGAAGAGATGACAGGGACCTGGCTTGGCACTGCTGCTTCCCATGTGAACCCTTTCTCATCTGACTCCTCTGGTGGCAGCTCACGCTCTGCTCCTGGGAGTGTGTGTACCCCTCTCCTGCCAGGCTGGCCCTGCCCCTCCTTTCTGGAACCTTCCACATTTATCCCCTCCTGTGCCCTCATGGATAGAATGGACGCTCCTCTTGCCCCACATAGTTGGAACCATGGTGTATGTCTGAGGTATGTCACCAAGGTCACCCTCCAGGGTCACTGGTCACCTCCTTGCCTGATTTCATTCATTTTTTTCTGGAATAGCATAAAACCCAGTTTTAAGCTCAGCTAGAAACTCCTTCCACACCGGGGCATTTTGTTAGCATTTAGAGCATCTGGAAGGTTCCACAGCCCTGCCTCTCAGCATACCCCCCCCACCCCCGCCCCAGTCTTGACTAGCCATGGTCTGGCTGCAAAGCGCATCCCTGACTGCTTCACCAGTGGTGCCGTTTCTGGGCGGTGGCTGTTCCCTTGGCTAAAGGGCTTGGTCTCAGACCAGGGTCCTGCTAAGCCCAAATCTTGGCACTTACCAGCCACAGGTCACAGGCCTCCACTGTGGCCCGGCCCTCCCCACACAGGCTTGTCCTCCCAGGAGCCAGTCCTCTGCTTGAGAGGCTCGTGGAAAAGCAGGTCCAACCCCATCTTTGTGTTCCTGGGGTGACCCATGGCACAGGTGTCCCACCCCAGCCCCAAGTCTTCCTGTGCTAGCCAGGGGGCCATTATCTTCGCGTGTTCCTGAGTCACTTCTGGGCACGCTGGGGGCCGTTGGTGGGGTGTGACCCCACCAGCTTCTCTTGCTCGCAGGTGATCTTCCAGCTCCGAGCGAAGCAGTGTGTGGTGTGCGGGGAGCAGTCCCGGGGCGCCGTCCTGCAGCCCTGCCAGCACCGCGTGCTCTGCGAGTCCTGTGCGGCCAGTGCCCCCGAGTGCCCCTACTGCGAGGGCCAGCCCCTCCAGTGGTGACGGCAGCTGTGGTGGCCTCACTTCCTGGTGCCACCGACGTCGGGACCCCGGCCCTGAGCTGCGCCCCCAGTTCCATGGTATTCTCCAAGACCTTAAAGGCAGACCCACAGCACCCACCTGCCCACCGCCCAGGGTCTGGGTGGGCACAGCAATTACATGGGGTGTGCGGTCCTGACACGACTGTGACCACGTCCTGGGAACTCACGCCCCAGCCAAGCACTTTTGTAAATTGAGGAATTTAAATGGACGGTCTAAGTTGCTATAAGCTGCTTTCTAGGTTCATGTTTTTTTAAATACGCGATATGAAGCTTTGTATGTGTACTGTGAACTTAAAATATTTCCTATCAGTTTATTGTTAATTCATAGTATGGTAAATATTATTAGATTTCATATTCTGAAATTAGTACTTATGAAATGAGCATTTATCTAGTAGTGAGAAATGCCTAGGATTTTTATAGGTTTTAAATGAAGTGAAAACAAATATTTATAGCAGAGTGATTATTGAAAGACATACATTTAGATGTTTTTAATTTTATGAAGGGGACTGGTCCTGAGCACGTGCGCGCACACGGACTGGGATTCTGTCCCCAACACCAAGGAACGAGGGCGCGCACTCACGCGTCTGCGACCCGGGGCCGCTTTCTCCAAGTGCCTGTGCCTTGCAAAAGAAGTGAAGGGAATGGTTCATTCGGTTTTATTTTCTCCCTTGAAACTTTGTAAGACAATTTGATACTAGTTAAAACAGTGCAACCAAGGGGGCATGTGAAGTTTAGAGAGCTGGTCTCGAGTCTCACCGGCAGCAGTGCCCCCGCCTTCCTGGAGCTGGCTGCACGCAGGTCCTCCCCATAGCCCTGGGGCCACACGGACTCCTGCCACGGGACGGGCTCACCCGTCTTTGGCATGTTCGACTTTAAGGCGACACTTCTGACATTGTTGTCTGATCTGTCCAGGTATTATCGGTCATTTGTGAGGACCTGGCTCTGCTGCAGGGCCCATGGCCCCCAAGTAAGCAGCCTGGCTTTGGGGCCGCAGCAGAAGTGCTCCTGAGAACGGGTCTGACTTTAGTGGTGGCTCGCATCTTCTCTGGTCTGCAATGGGTCTTTTTTCTAGACCCCTGGCAAGTATAAGATGTCTGTCGTTTGCCCCACCTGTGCTCTCAGTGAAGAGACCGAGGCTGCCGGGAGAAACCCTTCGCAGAAGCTGCCGTCAGAGGGTGGGAGCAGGTGCTGGCCCCTCCGCCCGGAAGTGAGCACTGATGTGTTTCCACTTGCCTGGGGCTTTGCCAAAGACTTTTAATAGCATTTTTAAAGTGCAAAGTGACTAGGCAAAAATTTTTATCAGTGACTAAATTAGAATGTATTTACTACAGTGAGAAGTTTAAAACATTTTTTAACGTAAGACAAACTGATAAAGAGTCATTCTAAGGTGGCCCCATGACATTCCGCAGCTGGTGCACTACCACTCCAGGTTACCTGTCGGCTTGGTTTTAGTGAGTATGTTTTTCATTATAGTGATGATTTATTAGCTCTTAGAAGTTACGTATATTTTGTGCTATTGTTATCACTGTTTAAAATTATTTTTATTAGTATTTATGCACTTGTTTCCCGTTTCAGGCCTTTGGCCTTTTTTGGGATAACAGGACAGTGTTTATTACTGATATCTAGCCTAGATATTTTCAGATTATAAACGATTAAGAACAATTAAGCTTTAGGTCTATTTATAAGCTACTCTGGTCAGTTCTGTGGAGTCTGGGGGCTGGTGTGTAGTGCTCACGGGGTCCCACAGCGGGGCTGGGGGCGCGGCCTTTGAGCGCTTACCCTCCTCAGGGCAGGCCTGGCTCTGAGAACACCTGTGGTGGGAAGACCAAAGAACCTCCCAGAACGGAATTCCAAGGGTGGCCGAGTGCTGGCAGGGCTGTCGCTGGGGCACGCTCCCCAGGGGCACTCCGTTCCTATAGCAGCCCTGGTCTCCCGGGGCAGCTGCACTTTGCAGGCCTCACAGGGTGAGCAGGGGACGGGCTCAGCCCCTTGGGGTTTCACTGTCCCACCTGTGGGTGAGGAGGGGGTGCTCAGTGTTGTCTCTCAGCTCTAGTGTTCAGTATTAGCAGTGACATTCTATCGTCACCCACTCATGTAACGATCAGGAGACCTCAACTCAGTGTGAATGCTTCACGTGGATAATTTATGGAAGCCCCCAATCTGTACGTCTGTTCTGAGTATTTAGATGAGAATGTTATTGGAATGGAACTTTCGTAACCCAGAAGGTAGTATTTATAATGCACAATCATTTACTTGTAGTGAATTGTTTAAAGTTAACACTTGTTTAAATTTTTTTACACTATAGCATTTACGCAATGGTTTACAGAATTCATGGAATTATTTTTATCAGTATGGGAATTAAAACTTTGAATCTTTATTTGTCCACATCTTCACGTATAACCTCAAGAGCCACTGGCCTAGAAGGCAGAGAAGCCCGTCCTCTGCCTGTAGTGTGCTTGTCCCGGGACGGCTCACCCTGCACTGCCCGGCCCGCTCCTCGTTCCTGCTACGGGGTGCCAGTCTGGTTGCCTGCCCCCAACCCAGGTCACAAGGTGTTCCCAAGCAACCCTGGGTTGCCTCGTAGCTGCTCTGCTGTCCTGTCCGTGGGTGTCTTGGAGCCCAAGTGCTCAGAGCTGGAAGTTTCTGCCAAAATACCAGTAGGAGGACAGGTCAGGGCCCGGCTCCCAGGCAGCAGGCCCAGGGTGGGGCTCAGCCCCTCCCCATGCGTGACTTACCCGCAGGATTGCTATAGGGGATGCCGTGTTGGGTCAGCACACTTCTAAGTCTTTTAATCTCCTTTGACAGTTCCTTATGTGCCTGTAACAGGAGTAGGGGGGCAGGTCAGGCCCTGGGCTGGGGGCTGGCTGTGCACAGGGCGGCTGGCCCCCACTCCCTACCGTGTTGCAGCTCTCCAGCGTTTCAAACCCCAGGCCTCGGACACCACCTTCCTGTTGTGCTAATGCGCTTTCTTCTGGGGTCTTTAAATAGCCAGCATCCTCAAAAAGGGCTCTGAGTAACTTCTCATATCCCTGCAGGTAAAGGAAGAGGGAACCCCCAGTTGCTGGCTGTGCTACACCCAATCAAGGGGGTGCCCACCACAGCACCTCACCTGGGAAGTGATGAGCTCATCAGCCAGGTCCTGTTCCACCTGGTCCCACCTCTGCTGCAGCGCCACGGGCAGGGCTGGGTACACTGAGATTCAACAGAACCCAGACTTAGCTGAGCCCCTCTGCCCCACCCCCCACAGCCCCCAGCATACTACCTAACAAGGAGTGGGGGTGGCAGACAAGGGGTGTCTCGAAGGTCAGTGCGTACACACAGGTGCTTGGCTCAGATACATGAGCTAATCGGTTGCTTTTTCCACAGGTAAGCTCCACCTGGGGAGAAACCTTGGTTGGTGGGTGGGCGAAGTGGGGGCCCCTCTTCCAGGCCCCCCTCCCACACGGCCCCACCTTGCTCTGCCGGCTCCGGGAGTGGCAGGAGTCACCGTCCCTCATCCACATGCCCCTGAAGCTGTTATTGGCAATTTCCCACTCGTGCCAGATGCTGGGGAGGATCAGAACACAAAGTTGGGTGGGGGTGGGGCACCACTCCGCGGGGCCTGTAGTGACATGCTCGCCCCGTGCCCAGCTCACCCGAGGATCCCGCTGTAGGCGTTCCAGCGGAAGGTCTGCTCGTGCTGGGTCACATTGTGGAAGGGGCAGAACTCGTACTTGTACCTGGGGGCACAGCCGCTGTCAGGGCCGTCCCCCCACGTCCCCCGCCGCCCCGCCCCTCACTCACGTGGCCTCCACCAGGCTGAAGCACTTGCCGGAGAGTCTGAAGAGGTGCGCAGGCCCTAGAAGAGGCGCGTGCAACACACTGAGTCCAGTTTACGAGCGAGCTTGCAGCCCAAGCAAAACCCCAACCACCCACAGAACAGGCTGCTGGGGAAAAAGGTGGGTCTAAGCTTTAAGAAGGCAGCACGAGAGCATGTGTGATGTCAGTGAATTCTCAGGCCCAGGAAGCTCCAAGCTCATTTCCCTGGGAAACACTGTAAAGAGCACCGGAAGCTGGCTGGGCTGGCCTTAGAGGAGCTCTGGAAAACAGGTATAGCAGCCAAGCGGACACCAAGAACAAAGGCTCCTTTCAGCCTGTCGTACAAGTGTCGCCGCATTTTCTGTTGCCTATGCCAACCCCACCCCAAGCGTGGTCACAAGGAGCAGGCCAGCCTGGCTGGCGGCTACCGGGGGCTGGTCCCCGTTTGGCCTAACTCAGACCTCAGGTGGGGACGCGGGTGTTGCTCATGAAAGCTGTGGGGGCCTCGAGACTCAGAAGTTTGGGGCTAGAGGTTATGGGGAGACACAACAGACCACGTAAGGCCCCAGGGAGAGGCTGGGGTGAGACTTGAAAATAGGGATATTCCAGAGCAGCCATGTCCAGGCCTGCAAATGCACCCCAGGCTGCTGCTCCCTAGGCCCAGAGTGCGCCCAGCAGCTGAGAAAGGACTGCCCAGTGCAGAGCCAGTCTGCAAACAACTGGTAGAGGTGTCTTTTCTCAGCCATTTTTCAATAAAATATTGCAAGGCACACAAAGGAACAGGAAAACACCACCTATTCATAGGCAAAAACCAGCAGAGCCATCCCAGGAAAAGTCCAAACACTGGACTAACTAAAGACATTTAAACAACTATCTTCAAATGATATGTAGCAGAGATAAAAATTATAGAAAGAACCCTGACCAGTGTGGCTCAGTGGATTGGGTGTTGTCCTGCAAAGCAAAAGGTGGTGGTTTGATTCCTGGTCAGGGCACATGTCTAGGTTGTGGGTTCAGTCCCTGGCTGGGGCATGTGCAAGAGGCAACTAATCAATTTTTCTCTCTTTCTCCTTCTCCCTCCCTTCCCCTCTCTAAAACAAACAAACAAAAAAAACAAACATTAAATAAAAACATAAAATTATAGAAAGAAAGCCTGGAGATGAAAAATACAAATGAAATGAAAAAAACACACAAGGGATTCAACAGCAAATCTGAACAGATGAAAGAATTAGTGACCAGAACTTAAAAGAGACCTGGGGGACACGGTCTGGGAACCCCTGAAGGAGAGGAAAGGGACAGAGCCACTAAGGAAATGATTGTCAAGAACGCCTGACAATCGCCTGATAGAAGGCAGGAATCTAGAAATCCAAGAAGCTCCAAGTATAAGGAACTCAAACTCACGCTGAGACACAAATAACAAATGTCAAAACCAAGTCTTGAAGGCAAGGAGTGACTTGTCCTCAGTAAGATTACCAGCTGGTTTCTCTGCAGAAACTTTGGAGACCAGAAAACAGTGGGATGAAAACTAAGGATTCTATATCCAGGAAAAATGTCCTCCGAAAATGAGGTAAATTAAAAGCTAAGGAAGTTCCCTGTCAACTAGACCTGCCCTACAGAAAGTGCTGAAGGGAGCCCTTCAAGATGAAAGGCCTACAGAAACCTCCCGTAAAGGGCAAATTACAAAGCCAGCGTTGCAATTTTGATTTGTACATACACAGAATTTAAAAGACATGCAGAAAAACTTTAAATGTCAGCAGGTGCACAAGGTTTAAAGAGGTAATTTGTGAAAACAGTAACAGTTGTGGAGAAACAGCTGAATAGATAGTAGTTTCTATATGCAATTGAAGCTAAGCTGGTATTGACATAAATTCAAATCAGACTTTAAAAACTTTAGGAGGGCACCAGCAGAGCCACCTTCCCACTGTGCCCTCACGTGGCAGAAGGAAGGATCGAGCACCTCTCTGGAGCCCCCCTGTAAGGCAGGAATCCCGTCTGTGATGGCTCCACCCTCAGGACTTCGCACCTCCCAAAGTCCCCAGCTCCTGATGTCATTTGAGGGGTTAGGATTTCAACATAGGAATTTGGGGTGACAGAGACCTCAGCAGGTGTCTACAGCAGATACTTTCACGGAGCGAGAGTATGGCGGGTGCCAGGGGCTGGGTGGGGAATGAGTCGTGGTCAGTGTCTAACGGAGACGGGTTCCGTCTGGGAGGACGGGGCTCCGGAGACCACCGGTGTCGGCGCGCACGCGCTCGACGCTTCTGAACTGCACACTTCAACGTGGCTGAGCTGGCAGGGCTTCGTACACTTTACGACAACAAATGGGTGGTCCACCTTTTCTTAGGCTTGCAAAACAATGAAACACCAGAAGGTTAAGTCACAAGATAACTGACAAAATAAAAACAGTGATACTGACATAAAAAATTAACACACAGAGCAATGGAATAGAATAGCCCAGATATAAACCCATGCATACACGGTCAATTAATTTATGACAAAGGAGCCAAGAATACACAACGAGGAAAGGACAGTCTCTTCAAGAAATGGTATTGGTGAAACTATACAGCCACATGCAAAAAAATGAAACTAGACCACTACCTTCAACATACGTAAAAATTGACTTAAAACAGATTAAGAGCTTGAACATAAGACCCTAAACCATAAAACACCTGGCAGGACGAAATATAGGCAGTAAGCTTCCTGACATCAGTCTTGGCAATTATTTTTAGATCTGACTAAACACAAAAGTAAACAAATGGAATATTAAACTAAAATCTTTTGGTATAGCAAAGGAAACCAACAAAATGAAAAGGCAACATACTGAATGGGAGAATACTTGTAAATCATATATAACATGTAAATCATGTATAAGTGGCTAATATCCAAACTATATAAAGACTTAATACAATTCGCCCTGGCTGGTGTGGCTGAGTGGATTGAGCACCACCGGCCTGTGAACCGAAATGTCGCTGGTTTGATTCCTAGTCAGAGCAAGTACCTGGGTTGTGGGCCAGGTCCCCAGTAGGGGGCGTGCAAGGAGCAACTGATTGATGTTTTTCTCCCTCTTTCCCTCCATTCTCTTCTAAAAATAAGTAAAATCTTTTTCTTTTTTTTAAAGACATATAATTCAATAGCAAAAAACCCCAATCCAGTTAAAAAATGGGCTAGGGTCTGGACAGACATTTTTCCAAAGAGAACAACATATAGATGGCCAACAGACATAGCTCTACATCACTGATCATTAGGAACAGGCAAATCAAGACCACAATGAGAACGGCTGTTACTAAAAAGATGATAGCGAGCGCTGACAAGGATGTGGAGAAGAGGGAAGCCTTAGACCTTGCTGGTGGGAGGTGCACTGGTGCTGCCGCCGGGGAAGCCAGTGCGGCAGCCCCTCAAATACTGAAGCGGCCGTGTGATGCAGAAACCCCACTTCCGAGTATTCACCCAAAGAAAACAAAGACACCGACTTGAACGGGTTTTTTCCTTATGTTGACTGCAGCATTATTTGTAATAACCAAGATATGGAAACAACCTAATGTACACCAGGGAGTGAATGAATAAAGATGATGAGATGTATATATTCAGTGGAATTTATTCAGGCATAAAAAGGGAGGAAATCTTGCCTTGATTTCCTTGATTATGCTAAGGGAAATCAGAGATAAATATCATATGCTTTAATTTATATGTGGAATTTTTTTTAAAATCCACAAAACTCATATAGATACAGAGAACAGATTTTTGGTTGCCAGAGGCAGGGGACGGGGGGGGGGGGGCGGTTGGTGGGCAAAATGGATGACGGGGGTCAACAGGTACACAAACTCCCGGTTACAAAGTGGGCACATCATAGGGATGTGGAGGACAGCACGGTGACCACAGCTAATACGCACCGTACTGCGTATCTGAAAGCTGCTAAGAGAAGAGATCTTGAAAGTTCTCGCCACAAGAACAAAACGAACTACGCATGGTGATGGAATTAACTAGACTCACTGTGGTGACCATTTTGCAGTAAGTACAAATGTTGAGTCGTCATGCTGTGCACCTGAAACTAATGTTAGATGTCAGTTAGTAAAAACAAACAACAGCTGACCACCAAGCAGCCCTCCCAGGGAGCACAGTGTGACGGGGGAGGCGGGAGCAGAGGTGCCGAGCGCGCCTGTGTCCAGGGCTTTCCACGTGAGCCGTGTGCACCTGTTCACATGCTCACGTGTGAGATGAGGGGTCCCTACCACTGCAATCAAAGGAGCTGAGCCAGACTTTGTACAATGAGTCACATCGCCTCAGAGGGAAAAGAATCACTCAGTGATTTACAAACGTGCACTTTCACGAGTTAATATCATCTTAAGAGTTTTGAAGAAATCATACATGTGGCTTTAGAATAAAGCAAATAACTATGTGGACGATATAAAAGCCACTTCAGCTGATACGAGACTAAACCTTGAGGAGGCGGAACCAGAACGCCCTGCAGAAAACACCTGAATGACTGCCCGCGTGAAGGGCTGAAGGAAGGGGGCACACGGGCCGGTGCCTGAAAGGAGAGCAGAGCCCGACTCCTGCCTGTGCGGCTCTGCCGAAGGGCCGGCCCAGCGGCACCGCTGCACGGCTGGGGCCGGACAGACAGCCCACCAGTCTCACTGGTGGTGGGAACTGGGACAGCAGAGCTGACCCCGCCGCTGGCAAGTTGGGAGCAGTATCAAAAAGGAATGTGCCACAGGGTGTCCCCAAACTCTGCATATGAACTCTGTGTGTGTCTGGCTGAACCCTGTGCACACACGTCTGGGGAAAACTGCACAGTCCAGCGAGAGCTAAAGCCTGGCAGGGCCAGTGTGCGAGTTCAGCCTGATCAACCCCCTGAGATGCTGATTACTAAGTAGTAACATGAGAACAAACTGTGGTTCGCATTACTCCGCCTGGAAACCTGCTTAGCTCCAGCCTCTATATGAAGCAATTAATGGACATAGAGGGCGAAATCCATAGTAATAAAGTAACAGTAGGGCATTTTAACACCCTATTCACAACAATGCATAGATCAGACAGAAAATTAGTAAGGAGATAATGGCCTTACAGGTCCCATTAGACCTCGTCGACTTAAACGTTTATAGAACACTTCATCTAAAAACTTCAGAATACACATTGTTTCCAAATACACATTCTGCAGGAGAGAAACAAGCCTCAATATAGTCAAGAAAACCAATCATTTCAAGCACCTTTTTCAACCACAATGGCAGGAAACTAGAAATCAACTGCAGGAAAAAACTGGAAAAACCGCAAATACATGGAGACTAAACATGTCACTAAACAACCAACAGACCAAAGAGGAAATTAAACAGGAAATCAAAAACTATTTTGAAACAAGTGAAAATGAAAACATATCTTCTCAAAACTTATGGTGTAATGGGGTGCTGAGCTAGAGGTCCCCAATAAGGCGGGATAACCCCCACTAACCTGGCTGGGGGAAGTGGAAGTGGAGCGGCGCCACTGAGAGTTACTTTGCATATCTGACGAAACTGGCCAGTGTTTTAGTGATGTTCAAGTCCGTGTCTGCCAGGGAGATGGACTACAAGAGGGGCCACACTGCCTGGACTAACAATGGCAACCGACAAGGGCAGGTGATGTGAGGAAGGGCAGATGTAGCCCAGCGTGGGAGGGGTCGGAAGTGGGGTTACAGAGGAAGACTGTGCCAGGACTTAAACCCAAGTGTGGTGCAGCCATCAGCTCTTAACCATGTGGCTGGGGAAGGAGAAGCCTCTTCACCATGTAGCAGCCATGCGGGGTCTTGGCCACGTGGCTTGAAAGGATGCAGAAGGACCCCTCCCCGGCCCACCATGAGGAGGAGTCATGCAGTTTTGGATGGAGAGCAGGAGCCTAGCTGAGCACAGATGACTGGAAGAGGCTGGAATACAGACGGGAATCTGCCCTGCTAAGCTGCCGTTGTTTCTGGTCCTGAGAGACGGTGCCCCTGCCCGGCCTGGTTTGGCTAGGGGTGGCAGGGTTGTGTGTTTGTGGGTGCTTTTTTGTTTGTTTCTAAAGGGCATGGGATTTAACAGCAGAATTCTACCATTATTCTAAGCCTGTATAACTTTTGAATAAATAGTTCCTTTCCTCTTCAGAAGACTCTGGCACTGGGAGTCAGCTTTTCGGCAACGGGCAATAGAACTTGAGGACTAGAACCCAGAGCGGTTCTGGTACCACGGGCTGCAGCAAAAGCAGTTCTAAGAGGGAGTTCAGAGCTGGACAGGCCTCCTCAAAAAGCAAGAAAAATCCCAAATAAACAATCTACACCAAAAGGAACTAGATAAAGAACAAAATTCAAAGTAAATAGAAAGAAGGAAGTAATTAAGATCAGTGTGAAGTAAATAAAATAGAAATTTAAAAAACAATAGAAGAGATCAATAAAACCAAGAGCTGGTTTTAGGCAACAACATAAAACTGACCAACCTTTAGACAAACATCAAGAGAAAAGAGCCCAAATAAATAAATCATAAATAAAAAGATACAACTGACACCGCAGAAATAGAGTCATTGACGAATACTCTGGCCCTGGCTGGTATGGCTCAGTGGATTGAGCGCCAGCCAGCAAACCAAAGGGTGGCTGGTTCGATTCCCAGTCAGGGCACATGCCTGGGCTGTGGGCCAGGTCCCCAGTGGGGGGCGCATGAGAGGCAACCACACATTGAAGTTTCTCTCCCTCTTTCTCTCCCTTCCCTTCTCTAAAAAAATAAATAAAATCTTAAAAAAAAATACTGTATACAATTATATGCCAACACATTCAACAATCTAGAAGAAATGGATAAATTTCTAGAAGAATAACCTTCCAAGATTGAGCCAGGAAGAAATACAAAGTCTAAACTGACTAGCAATGAAATTGAAACAATAAAAAAAATCCCAACAAATAAAAGTCCAAGAACAGAGAGCTTCACAGATGAATTCTACTAAACGTTCAAAGAAGAATTAATACCTATCCTTCTTAAACTATTCCAAAAAACTGAAAAGGAAGGAATAGTAGCTTCCAAACTCATTCTATGAAGCCAGTATTACCCTGATACCAAAACCAGAAAAAGACATTACAAAAGAAGAAAATTACAGGCCAATAACCTTGATGAACATGGATGGAAAAATTCTCAACAAATTTTAGGAAACCAGATTCAACAATGCATTAAAAAGATCACGCACCTATGCCTAAGTGGGACTCATCCCAGGGACGCAAGGATGGCTCAACAGCCATAAAATCAATCAACATGGTACGTTGCATCGACAAAGTAAAGCATAAAACTATATGATCATACCAATAAATGCAGAAAAGCATTTGACAGATATTGGGCTGGCCAAAAAGTCCATTGTGTTTCTTCCGTACGATGGCTCTAGTAGTATTTAGTTGTCTTTAACTTCACTCAAAACAATTTTGTTAGCTGGTACTGTGACAGCTGCCATACCAGTGTGCATTTAAAAAATACCAAATTGGGCCTGGCTGGTGTGGCTCAGTGGACTGAGTACGGGCTGCAAACCAAAGGGTTGCCAGTTCGATTCCCAGTCAGGGCATAAGCCTGGGTTTCAGGCCAGGTCCCCAATGGGGGCCACGTGAGAGGCAACCATACACTGATGTTTCTCTCCCTCTCTTTCTCTCTCCCTTCCCTTCTGTCTAAAAATAAATAAATAAAAATCTTAAAAAAAAAGATTCAATTAAAAAAAATTAAAAATACCAAAATTGTTTTTTTTGGTGCAGCCATTTTAATATTGAAGATGAAAGAAGATGCACAATATTTTCAGCAAATTAGACTCTATTATTTCAAGAAAGATAAAAATGCAACTGAAACACAAAAAAAGATTTGTGCAGTGTGTGGGGAAGGGGCTGTGACTGATTGGACGTGTCAAAAGTGGGTTGTGAAGTTTCTTGGTACTGTTGGCATTTTGGCCAAATGATTCTTTGCTGTGGGGCTGTCTCATGCACTGGAAGATGTTTAGCAGCACCCCGGCCTCTCCCCACTAGAAGCCAATAGTGGGAGACAGCCGACATACTCAAAATATCCAAATCAGGCCCTCGCTGGTGTGGCTCAGTGGATTGAGTGCCAGCCTGCAAACCAAAGGGTCACCAGTTCAATTCCCAGGCAGGGCACATGCCTGGGTTGTGGGCCAGGCCCCAGTAGGGGACATGTGAGAGGCAACCACACACTGATGTTTCTTTCCCTTTCTTTCTTTCTGCCTTCCCCTCTCTAAAAATCCAAATCAATAAAGTTATTGGTGAAAATAAAAAAATGTGTCTTTTATGGAAAAAAGTTACAGACCTTTATGGCCAACCCAATACCTTATGAATTCACTTACATGTGAAGTCCCCCCCAAAAAAACAAATGGGTAAACAAAACAGAAATAGACACACAGACACGAGAACAAGGTGATGGTTGGCAGGGGGCAGTTGCAGGCGGTTTTGGAGCGACAAGTTAAATACAAAATAACAAAATAGTAGACAAAACCATTCA
The DNA here is from genome assembly GCA_004026765.1 of Micronycteris hirsuta. Classification (NCBI taxonomy): domain Eukaryota; kingdom Metazoa; phylum Chordata; class Mammalia; order Chiroptera; family Phyllostomidae; genus Micronycteris; species Micronycteris hirsuta. Next base: position 80,877 of record PVJI01003720.1, on the reverse strand, counting down.
GAAATTGAATTAGTAACTAAACATCTTTCCTCAAAGAAAAGTCCAAGTCCAGATGGCTTTATGGTGAATTTTCTCAAAGAAAGAAACAGCTTTCCAGCTCTGGCCCCAGACGCAGCAGCCGTCATGACGCTGACGCCCAAGAAGAACTGGATGGCCGGCCACTCATGAACTTTTTAAGGAGGGTGTGACGGTGGCCAAGAAGGATGTGCACACGCCTAAACACCCTGAGCTAGCAGGCAAGGATGTGCCTGATCTTCACACCATGAAGGCCATGCAGCCTCTCAAATCATGAGGCCAAGCGAAGAAACAATTTGCCTGGAGACATTTCTACTGGCACCCGACTGAGGGGGCATCCAGCGTCTCCAAGATGACCCCCGCCTGCCCTGAGATCGTGCCTGCCACCTGGCGCCACAGCGGGCCTGAGAATGGCGGGCCAAGGCCCAGAGGTCTGCAGGGCCACTGACTTGCAAGACCCACAGGAGGGGAAGCCGACAGAGGCACCTACAGACAGAGCGCTGTGACCTGTGGCACCAACGAGAAAGTCGAGGCCAGGGCTGGGTCAGCACCCGAATTCCAGTTTAGAGGCAGATTTGGTCATGGACGTGGTCAACCACGTCAGTGAAGTTGGAGGATTTTGTGTTGAATAAACTTACGGACAGAAATTTTTTTTTCAAATTTTATTTATTTATTTTTAGACAGAGAGGAAGGGAGGGAGAAAGAGAAGGAGAGAAACATCAATGTGTGGTTGCCGCTCATGTGCCCCCTGCTGGGGACCTGGCCTGCAACCCAGGCATGTGCCCTGACTGGGAATCAAACCAGCGACCCTGTGGTTCACAGGCCAGTGCTTAACCACTGAGCCATACCAGCCAGGGCCAGAAAAAAAAATTTTTTTTGTTAAGATTTTATTTATTTATTTTTATTTTTTTTATTTATTTTTTTTAGAGAGAGAGGGGAAGGGAGGGAGAAAGAGAGGGAGAGAAACAGCAATGTATGGTTGCCTCTCACATGGCCCTCATTGGGGACCTGGCCCGCAACCCAGGCATGTGCCCTGACTGGGAATCGAACCAGGACCCTCTGGTTCCCAGCCCGCGCTCAATCCACTGAGCTACACCAGCCAGGGCCAGAAAATTTTTTTAAAAGCAAGGAAAAAAATAAATACCACCTCACTCAAAAAATAAAAAGAAATTACAGCCGCTTAAAGGACATGTGGGTACATGTCGAGCATACCTAACGTGTGGAACTCAGATGCTGATGCAGACAAGCCCACTATTAAAAATCCACAGGCCCTGGCCAGGGGGCTCAGTTACCTGGAGCATCATTCCAAGCACCAAAATAGAGGGCCAGTGCACCTCTATTACCTGAAATCTAAGCACTGATGAGACTTCTTTTTAATGACAGACCAGAAAGTGATGGGCGGGGGATTTGGAAAGGGACAGAGGAATTCTCTGGGAGATGGAACTGTCCTCTATTTTGGGTGGCGAGTGTACAGATATGCTCAACTGTCAAACTTCATCAGACAACATGTTAATTACACCTCAGTAAAAACATGGTTTAAATGGGAGCCAATAATGATATTCAAAAAGAAAAAAGCTCCTTTTTTTTTTTTTAAATCCTCATCTGAGGACATGTTTCCATTGATTCTAGAAAGAGAAGAAGTGGCGAGGCAGCAGGGTGTGTGTAGGGGCGGGGAGGAGGAGGAGGGAGAAAAACATGGACTGGCTGCCAACACACCCCAACCCAACCCTGGATCAAACCTACAACCTAGGCATGTGCCCTGACCAGGAATTGAACTGACAACCTTTCCATGCACAGAATGACACTCCAAACAACTGAGCCACACAGCCAGGCCAGGAATGCTTTCTTACCAGAGACCACCAGCTAATAAATGCAGAAGGCATGAGAGAGAGAATCAGCTCTCTTGCCCCATCAGGCTGGAGTGTGAGGTTCCTGGGGACCACGTGCTCACTGCAGCCACAGAGGCTCCCAGACAGCACGCTAAGAGCAGCGGGAGCGTCCCGCCTCCATGACGGACAGACCCTGGCAACTCGCCCTCTGCCGCGATGCCATGTGTAGCCCACTGCTTCCCCCAGAGGTGTTCATGTCCAAACCACTTAACCTGCCTGTAGTCAAGCTCTCAGGCCTGTTTTCCCACTTCTGCAACGTGTGCGTAAAGCAGAGCGAGCTAAATGACGTAACAAACCAGACAAATCCAGATGGTCAAACATTCAATAAGGCAATTGGCCTGGACCCTCCCCCAAAGTCAATGTCATAGAATTTCTTTTCAAATGGGAGAGGGGCGGAGGGGATGGAGGGGACCTGTTCCATGTTAAGACTAAAGACACATAACTAACAAAATGCATGTGCGACCCTTGACCGATCCTGGTGTAGGACAACTGCAGAAGGCATCCCCGGGGCAGCAGGGGAATGTGGATGTGGACTGGTTGTATTATAGAATTACTGCTCTTTGCGGGGGAGGGGATGGTAGAGCACACTGGAAACACTTAGGAATAAAGTATCATGATGGCTATAACTGAATGTCACATGGTTCAGCAAAATGAAAAGTTCACTTTTTAAAAAACGAAAACAGGAAGATGAAGTAATAAGCAGGCAAGATGTTAACGTCGACTGAGGCAGAATAAGCTGGTGTTGTTCACTGTCCCGTTCCTGTTTTTCTATGCAGTACCTCCCATAATGAAAAGCTGCAACAGATCTGTTCAGAGTGAAAGCTCACATCTGTCCCCTCTATCTCTGCTCTCATCCTACCCCCACTAATCCCCTCTGGCCTCGGGATCCTTGTCCAGGCCTTTCCTGGCTACTCCTTTGCTGGACCCCACTTCCCCCTCCCCCCCATATCTATCTCTATCCCTCACTCCCATTCCTCTTCTACCTTTGGACCAAAATGTCGCTTCTGTCTCTTCCTGAGCTCCCTGTTTAAAACGGCAACTCCCCCGGCATGACACACTCTGCCCACACACACTCTGCTTTTCACACCTGGAGAGAATTCATCATTCCACAGTTTACCTACTTCTTTGTTTACTGCTTACCCCCCATTAAACTCTTAAGTCCACAAAGACAAGCGCTGCATGTTTTGTTCTTTCTGCAATCCCAGCATAGGCCCTAACACATATTCAATTAAAGAAAATATTGGGCCCTGGTTGATGTGGCTCCGTGGATTGAGCACCAGCCTGTGAACCAAAGGGTCACCGGTTCAGTTCCCAGTCAGGGCACACGCCTGGGTTGCGGGCCAAGTTCCTTGTCCCAGAGCGTGCCGTTGACGTTTCTCTCCCTCTCGTTTTCCCTCCCTTCCCCTCTGTCTACAAACAAATAAAATCTTTTAAAAATATATTGGATTTTGTTTCTTATATTTAATTTTCATACACCGACCTAGCCACTTCGGGATCCTGTCTTGGGAAACCACTTAAGAGGCAACCCCTTCCAAGGCATGGTCTTCCCAGCACTGCTTCTAATGACCAGAGAACGTCAACAGCGAACTGCGTAACAGTAACTAATGCAGAGCCATCCTGCGGAGTACCGCGTATCAAGTGAAAAGAATGGAGACCTACGTCCAACACCTAAGAGTTCCAAAACACACAACGAATGACAACAGCAAATCTGCAGACCACGGTAGTAGTACTGTTTAAAAAAAAAGAACGCAAATGGTTCGATCCCAGGTTTTAGCACCCCAAAATAAATAACGATTAAAAAACCTACAAACAGCCCTGGCTGGTGTAGCTCAGTGGATTGAGCGCGGGCTGGGAACCAGATGGTCCTGGTTCGATTCCCAGTCAGGGCACATGCCTGGGTTGCGGGCCAGGTCCCTTATGAGGGCCATGTGAGAGGCAACCATATATTGCTGTTTCTCTCTCTCTCTCTGTCTCCCTCCCTTCTCCTCTCTCTAAAAATAAATAAATAAAATCTTAAAAATTACTGCACTTTTTTCACTCGTATACGTAGGCACACAAAATCATAAAAGCCATCTGGAAGGATGGACACCAAACTGTTAACAGAGATCACCTCTAAAGAAGGAAGTAAAGGACTAAGTCCGGGGACAACTATTTAACTTGGTACAAGAACGTTCTAGAATATTATCGCGCACTCAAAAACAATTTTAAAAGGCTGACAAGCCAATGCATAAGCCTCTAGGCCCTGACTTTCAGGACCCCTCGCCCGCGATGCCATCCTTCCCTCCCTGCCCGTCTCGAGCAGGCTCTCGAGCGCTGACCAGGTCGACTCCGGAATCCTCGCCAGCCCCCTGCTCCCTCCCTGGCCACAACCTCGTCTGCCGCAAGGGTGCCGCACTCACCAGAAATGGGTGAAGGCTCTCTCTTGGGCTGCAGGCGACTGGTCTGGGGCAGGAATGGGTTGTTCAGCCTGCAGGAAACACGAGGGTTAGGGAAAAACCGGGCTCTAAGCCGCCCCTCGGCCCGCCCCGCCGCGCCGCGCGAGGCTGCTCACCCGAACGTGTTGGGCTCCTCCACCACTTTCATCTTGGCGGCGCCCGCAGACCCGGGCCCTGTGTGGAACGGGGCGTGAGGAGGCGGGCGGACAGTAGGGCGGGGGCGCGGGGATGGGTGGGGAGGGGGTCGGGGGCGCGGGAGCGGCGCGAGGGCCCGGGACACTAACCGTACGCCGCGAGCTCGAGCAGCAGCACGAAGCGGGCCAACCTCGCAGCCATCACTCCCGGCGCCCGCGAGCGCGCGGTCACGTGAAGTCCGCCGGATCACGTGGGAACCGGAAACAAGCGGCGTTCAGCTCGGCGGCCGCGCGAGGCCCGAGTGCCCGCGGAGGCTCTGCTCTCCGCTATGGGCCGCCGGAGGGCAGCGCGGGGGCCGGGGGCCGAAGGCGGCCACACTCGGCGTCCCGCGGGCCGATCTCTGGAAGCGTTCGCAGAGGAGGTGGGCGCCGCGCTGCGCGGTGAGTGGGGAGCGAGCCGGTGGCGAGGGCGGGGCTGGGGTCGGAGGCCTGGGGTCGGCTGGCTGAGCCGCACCTGACTCCGGTCCCATTCTCTGCCCGGTGCAGCGTCCGTGAAGCCGGAAGCGGCCGAGGACAAAGACGGCCCGAGCCCGGTGCGGCTGCCTTGCACTCTGGCCATGTGGGAGCTAGGCCACTGCGACCCCCGGCGCTGCACCGGCCGCAAGCTGGCCCGCCTAGGCCTGGTGCGCTGCCTGCGCCTTGGCCACAGGTTCGGCGGCCTCGTGCTCAGCCCCTTGGGCTCCCAGTATGTGTCTCCCGCTGACAGGTAGGCGCAAGACTCCGGGCGAGGGGGTGGGAAGGCCGGGGTGCCTGCGTGGACTCTCTCGTCCTAATAAGCCCCCGACTCTGGCGCATCATTCCTTTCAGGACTCACCTCTTGAGTCCTATTTGTCTGGCTTGCCCCATTGCACAGGTGGCAAACACAAGGCCCTCAGGCCGAATCCGGCCCTCCACTGTGTTTTATCCCGCCGGGCACCTTGTTTCTACCCGGCAGCAGCATCAAGCTCCTTGCCCCTAGTTAAGGGTAGTTACACTTATACAGTCCTAACATCACATTCGGCCCTTTGAAGGCAGCTGCAAGGCTGATGTGGCCCCTGGTGAAAATGAGTTTGACACCCCTGCAGGGGGCCTATTGTCTAGCACAGAGCCCAGAATATATTAGATCTCAAATAAACGGTCACGTCAATAAATGAATCTGTTCCAGTTACTTAACTGCTTCAAAGCTTAGCTTATATGGGTTATTTGAGGCAGGGGAATGATGTCTTTGTATCCCTAGTGAGGTCAGTCTCCTGGGGTATACCTGTTCTAGGGCTATCACCAAGGTGGTGTTGGCCCCCAGAACCCTATGCTTCTCTTGGCAGGCAGCTGGTGGCACAATCAGGAGTAGCGGTCATCGATTGCTCCTGGGCCAGACTGGAGGAGACACCGTTTGGGAAGATGCGGGGGAGCCACTTTCGGCTGCTGCCCCACCTGGTGGCAGCCAACCCAGTGAACTATGGCCGGCCCTGCAAACTGTCCTGTGTAGAGGCCTTTGCAGCTGCCTTCTGCATTCTGGGTGAGTGGCAGGGCAGCGCGGGGGCCTGGCTGTGTGCCCAGCAGTGTGTTTTGTGCTGGCAAGTCCCAGGAGAAACAAGGGTGTTAATGGAAGTGGTTGTGATGGACACTCCAGGGTTTCTATTCCAGCTCCCACTTAAAAGTCCTCACTTTCGCCCTGGCTGGTGTAGCTCAGTGGATTGATCGCGGGCTGGGAACCAGAGGGTCCCGGTTCAATTCCCAGTCGGGGCACGTGCCTGGGTTGCAGGCCAGGTCCCCAGTGGGGGCCACATGAGAGGCAACCACACACTGATGTTTCTCTCCCTCTCTTTCTCCCTCCCTTTCCTTTTGTCTAAAAATAAATAAATAAAATCTTTAAAAAAAAAAAAAATCCTCACTCCAGGGGAGGCAAAATGGGTAGCTGGCCTGCAAGCACTCCTGCCTGTCCACGTTACCATGGCATCGCTGCCTTGAGAGCCCTCCACCAACCTTCCACTCGTCCTCAGAGAGTCTGTGGTCCCAACAGAGGTCCCGACGGGCAGCCCCATGAGACTTGGGCAGGGGAGTTTTGTGGGCTTCAGCGTCAGCCGCGGGCTGTCTGGATTATAACGTGTCTGGCGGGGACTTTTTAGTGTTTGGGACAGCATTGTGTATGCTGGGGACACACTTGGGGTCAGAAAGGGATTGTTGACATTCTTGGGTTTCCTGTTTCTGTGGCGTCAGGCTTCTCAGACCTTGCTGTCATTCTGCTGCGGAAGTTCAAGTGGGGTAAGGCCTTCCTAGACCTGAACCGTCAGCTCCTGGACAAGTACGCAGCCTGCTGCGGCCCAGAGGAGGTGCTGCAGGCAGAGCAGGAGTTCCTGGCCCATGCCAAGGAGCGCCCCGAGGAGGAGATCGGTGAGGCTGGGCATGGACCTGAGCCCCCCTGGGTGGGAGCCAGGGCTCTCCACGGCTGCCGCCTCCTTGAGAAGCTCCAGGAGTGGAAGGCTGGGTTCTGCTCAAAGCTCACCTGCATGTCACTATTCTCTCTGCTCCTTCCGTTCAGACCCCTTTGACATGGATTCAGGTCGAGAGTTTGCCAACCCCAACAGGCCTGTGGCTGGCACCCGGTAGGTCCTCAGACTTCCCAGTTTTGTGACAGCTCAGATCCAGGGTTGTCCTCTGCCTCTGGCCTCAGCCCCCACTGCTGTGGGGTGGGGAGGAGATGGTCGTTTTGACTGTGGAAAAGGGGGTGCGGACGTCCCACTGAGAGGTTTTGGTTTTGAGAACACAAGGAGTAGGAGGCATTCGTACTCAGCCTGGGGGCTTTTGTGCGTCAGTGTGCCAGGGAAGGGTTGCCTGGGACGAGCCACGAATGATGTGCTCAGTGAGCAAACCTGTCTTTCCAGGCCGCCCAGGGACAGTGACGACAGTGACAGTGAGGAAGAGTCTGAGGAACTTGCGCCTGAAGCCGAGGGTGGAGGAGGCAGCAGCGACAGCAGCCCAGAAGAGGAGAAAAGACTGGAGCAGGAGTCAGAGGCCAGGGCCCCCACCGAGGTTTGGAAAGGAATCAAGAAACGGCAGAGAGACGGAAGGTGCACACGTGTATTTTTTGAGGCAGAGTGACGAGGACGTGTGGAGACTGCAGTGGGGTTGGTGGGAGCAAAGGGGCCCGGCGGCTGGGCCTGTTCCATCTGCGAGCAGCACTGGCCTCTGTCAGGTTCTCTCCCAAAGTGTCCGTCACAGGCTTCGCCTGGGTCCTGCCTCAGACCGCTCAATGAAGCTGCAGACGGGGAGACTGTGTGAGCCTGTTTCTTTGCACTTGGCCCGGGCACTCGGAGACTGTCGGCCTCTAGCGAGGCAGGCCCTTCCTGGAAAGGTCTGGGCCGTGGGGGTGGTGGGCCGTGGGGCAGGTCTTGTGTGGGTATGAACACGTACACACAAGGAGAAGCCAGACGGGTGACCAGTTGGCATGGAGCCCTGATACTGACCCGGCAGCCTCAGAGCGACCCCAGGGCCCCTCTCCTGGGCCTAGGATCCAGGTGGGGGACGGAGACCTATGATACTTTGAGCAGACTTGTCCTCCCCGTGTCTTCTGTGGGTGGAGGTTCTGGAGCCCAGAGAGGGCGGGAGTACTGGCTGCCACTTCCTCCCTCCACCCGGAGCCCCAGGAGCCGCTTCTCTCCATGGTTTGGGTTGTTCAGACTCAAACCCTGGTTCTCCTGCCTCTCAGCCCACTGAGCTCCTCTTGACCTAGATGGCTCTGCTGTGGCACTGGTGACATTGGGGTGGACCATTCTTAGCTGGGGAGAGGGTCCTGTCTGGCTTATTGCAGGATATGAAGCCGCATCCCTGAACTTTGTCCACTGGGACCAGGGGCACCCCCTTCCACCCCCAAGACCACCAAAAATGTCTCCAGATACGGCTTAATGTCCCCTGCTAAGAACGCTGCTCTAAGATGAGTGCCTGCCCGCCCTGGGGCTGGGGAGCCCCGGAGTCAAGTGGGGAAACTCACCTGGTGGCCAGGCTTCCTCCACTCCACGTCCAGGCCCTGCTGAGCTGGCCGCCCAGGTACAGGGTTCAGGGGTGCTTGCTGGGTGCAAGGGATTCATAGCACACACTACATGGACACACCAGGGCAGACGGGAGCCGGCAGGCCCAGCCACAGCACGATGCCACACAGCAGAGGAGGGGGCGCCACAAGTCCTGGTGTACCAAGCTGACCGTGGGTCGAGACGACGCTGTGGGGACTCGGGGAGTTTCTGAGGCTGGCAGGTGCGGGGGCTCATGGGTCTGCCTCCATGAATTTCTCCAGCTCCCGGAGCCTCTTGACAAACTCCTGCGCCTCCCTGTTGGTGCGGCCCTCCAGCATCCGCAGTGTGGACCTCACTGCAGGCAGGAGGGCGGGGGCAGCGTCAGGCCCTGCCAGCCCTGCGACCCCCCGCCCCCTGGACCCCCCGCTCACCCTGGGCTCTGGGCCGGCGCAGGTGCAAGGTGACGGGCTGTCTGGCCCTCGCGCTACCCCCAACTTGGGGTCGCACGATGCCACCAATGCTGCCCAAGCCAAGGGCTGCCTCCCCTTCAAAGTCATTGGTGGACAGCCAGTCGTGGTCCATGACCGTGAACAGCACACAGGCACCAGGGCGACGGCATGCCTCTGCTGGCACAGAACTGCAAGCAGAGGGCGGTCACTGAAGCCCTGCCCCCTGCCTGGCGGACATCGGGCGCGCGGGACGACACTCACAAGTAGAAGAGCTCGTCATACACCGGGTGCAGCGTGCGGCTTTTGACCTGGGTCCTCTGGCTGTGGGCCAGCGGGAAGAGATGCGGCGGGCCCAGCTCCACGATGACGAAGGGGTCGCTCAGGCCTGGGGGGCAGGGCTGTGAGCAGGTTGCCACCGTCCCACTGGCCTGTCCCCACCCGGCCGGGCCGCTGCCCCTCACCGTTGGCGTCCAGGGGGAGCAGGTCAGCAGCGTGCAGCACCTCCACCGCCAGCCGCTGCTCGGCTGCCTCGTAGGAGCAACGAACACTCAGGCGCCCGTACCGGTTCTGCCCCAGGGGCCGCTGCAAAGAGGCCCTCGGGCCAGTAAGCCCAGCTCAAGGGCTCTGGGGCAGGGCAGTGTGCCCACACCTGGACTGCATACCTGCTTGAGTTTGTCCAGGTAATACTGCTCGATGCACTCGCGGGTGGAGCACTTGTGTAGACGCAGCTCCTCCTCCAACTTCTGCAGGGGCAGGAGGGAAGAAGGTGGCCAGCAACTCCTCCAGCCCGCAGGCTCCTGAAGGCCCAGGGCTAGGCCTCACCTTGTAGCTTCCATCCTTCAGGTTCTCCAGGGACAGGCCCTGTCCCTCCGCATGAAAGAAAGTGACCAGGGCCTAGGTCGGCAAGAAGGGAGGGGTGTCGGGTTGCGTTGTGTGCTGGTGGCAGTGGACCGAGAGGTGGAGCTTGAGTCTGAGGAGCACTGGGATCTTGGGAGCCCAGGGAAGAGCCACTTGTCACACTGAGGGGAGCAGCAGAAGCCCCCAAGAAGTTTGGGAAAATGCTGGTGCCTGAGGCCAGACAGCCGTCTGAACGAGTAGCCCGGGTGCTGCCGGTCCAAGTGGGCAGGCAGGGAGGAAATGCTGCCCTGGCGGCTCCCAGAGGAGGGACTGTCCACAGTGGGCAAACCAGGCGTCCCAGCGTTGGGGCAGCAGCCTTGCCCCCGGAGCCCAGCAGGGGAAGGGGCCTGCCATGAGGTCCTACCTCCAGTGTGAAGTGGAAGCGGCTGTAGAAGTCGGCAGAGACGTCAAGGTTGGTGCCCAGCGCCTGCAGAATGGCCTGCAGGAGCAGCTCCCAGAGGGCCTCCAGCACCCTGCAGGGACACAGAATCTGTGACCGGACCCCGGGCTGCCCTACTCCACCCGGTCAAGACCGTACCTGTTCAGGTTCTCCTCCACCAGCAAGGCTTTCAGCAGGGCCAGCTTCTCATCCAGGTATTTCATGAGTGGGGCCACAGCCTGCGGGGAGGGTCCTCAGGGTCGGGCGGCACCTGGTCCCCCCACACGCATACTCCCCGCCAGGCTGAGCCCCCGGCTGACCAAGCACTCACCTCGTCATTCTGGATGGAGTCAGGGGAGAGGCTGATGTGCTGCACGTACTTCCTGACGTCGCCCACCATCTAAGGGAGGGTGGCGCTCAGCACTGAGGGCTGTGGTGATGAGGAGCGGGGAGTCAGATCCCTCCCCGCCTTCCTTGCCCACCTTGGAGGTCAGGTGCGCAGTCACAGTGCAGGCCTCCCGCTGCAGGTCCTCATCCAGGGTCTGTGTGCAGCCGAGCAGGGTGCGTGGGAGCCCTGAGGCCCCCTCTGGCCAAGCCAGGCCTCGAAGCGCCTGGCCAACAGCCCTGCGCAGGAGCTCGACATTGTTGAGGACCACGCAGAGCTGGAGGGATGTGCCAGATGGGGGCGGGGCAGTGTGCCTGTGGTCATGTGGTGGCCCCACCTAGTCACGTGGCCCCACCTAGCCACCTGCCCCCATCCACCTGCCCGCCAGCACACTCACCGGCTCACTCACTGCCTCTCCTGAGGCCCTGAGTTGAGTGTCTACCTTCTTCCGCAGCAGCTCGGTGTAGAAGACGGCGGCCTCACACAGGTCCTGGTAGAACACAGGGGCTTGCTGTGAGCCACGTCCCCTGGCCCGCTGCCCCTCTGGGCCCTGACCTATTCTCGGGCTGTAGTTCCCACCTGGCTAAGCTGGGTGCCCAACACCTGGGCCTGGGCAGGGTCTGGCCATGCCAGGTAGGCCCACAGCTCCTGGATGTGGCTGAAACAGAGGCCTGCAGTGGCTGCGGAGCTGCTGTGCTTGGAGGAGTTGTCCATAGGCTCCAGCTGGGAGAGCAAGAGGAGGCCTGGGTTGGGGGAGGGAGTGGGCCTTGGATAGGTCCCAGTACCCCCGGACTGCGTGCTTACTCACTGTGTCAACATCGACAGCCCCCTGAAGCCTCCATTTGGCCTGGTCCCTCAGCACCTGTAGCCAAAGCTTCACAGCAGGTAGGAACGGGACGTGGATGCCGGCCAGGGCCAGGGAGCGGCTGTCCCTGTGGTGGGAAGCTAGTCAAAGCACGCCCCACTCAGACAGCCTGAGCTGGCATGGCCCAGGGTCCCTGGCCTAAAGAGCACCCAGGAGAGACTCCGGCACAAGGCCCTGGGGCTCCTGTTTCAGAACCCTCCTGGAGGAAGCTAGAAAGCACGTGGGGGTGGACAGCAGGTGAGGGAGGGGAAGGGGGAATTAGGTGGATGGGGTAGGGGGACAGGTGGAAGGAGGGGAACAGATGCAGGGAGGGTGCAGGTGGGACAGGGACACGTGGGGGAGGGAGGAGGGCGTAGGTGGGATAGGACACCCACCGGCCCAGGATGCTGCTCCAAAAGCGCTGGATGTCTGCCAGGGACAGGTAGAGCTCGAAGAGCTGTGAGGCCACCTCGAGGGTCATTTTGAGGCTCAGCTCCTCCGTCAGTACCCACACCTCCTCGGCTACCTGCCCAGAAAGGTGGAGTCAGGCTGTCAGCAACAAGGAAACCTAGGCGGCTTCCCAGCTGGGACACCTCTCTCCACGCCCCTGCCTCACCAGCCGCTCCAGCTGCCGGAAGGTAAGAGTGAAGAAGTCGACCTTGATGATGCTGCAAAGAACACATCTCAGACCCCTGCTCGCCCCGTGCCCTGGCCGCACTGAGGGGCTGGGTGCCGGGGCAGCAGGAAGAGCTCTGGGCGCCACCTGTGGAAGAGGCTGGCATAGATGCTGTAGCAGGACTGCAGGTCCTCGTAGATGGCGTCAACCAGCTCGACCAGCCCAGCAAGTCGCTGCAGCCCGGGCTGCAAGGAAGCACTGTTCACACTGATCTTTTGGCCTGCACCCACCCACCCCACCGCCTCACTGCCACGCCCTCTCTGAGCTGTACCTGCTCTCGAGGACTCTTAGTATTCAGGAGCCTGTCGTACCACTCACGGTTGCCTCTCTGCAAGGGAAACCACCAAGGCAGTGTGGTGGGTGGGAAGGAAGAAGGGCGAGGAAGGGCACAGAGCCTGGACTGCAGCAGGTCCAGGGCTGGTGGGTGGGGCAGGGGCTGGGCAGTTAGCCCAGACCAGACTGCCAGACGCACTTTCAGGGCAGCAGCGATGTCCATGTTTAGCTCGGTCTCAAAGGGGCAGATTTCAAAGGAAGGCTGGAAGAGCTGCAGCTTGTCCAGGCACCTAGGTGAGGAGCCACAGCTGACTGCTGGCCGCCCCACCGCGTCCCCTCCCCCACCTTGTGCTGGCAGCGATACCCACTTCAGCAGCAGCTCCAGGCGGTGTATGGCCGTGCTGTTGGTGGCAGGGAAGTAGTCCCGGAGCTGGCGCAGTAGGCGCAGCGCGAACTCAGAGAAGGCAGAGAAGCTGTCAGCCAGGCTTTCCTCCTGAGGGTACGGGGCCCTTCATAGCTGACCTCAGGCCCTCCTCCCTCAGGCGGGGCCAGTGGGTCAGCAAAGCTCTGCCCTGAGGAGCAGCTTCCAACCCCAGGGTCCTCTTCCTGCTGGCCTCTCCAACCTCAGCCTCCATAGCTCCCCCTGGCGGCACAGATGGCCTCGCCTTCGCACCAGGGGGCCTGCTGTTCCCCCTGCTCTGTCTGCAGTGCCCACTCTGTTGTTCACCGGCTGAAGTGCATGACCTTCCTCCCCATCTCTAATGTCGGTATTGCCTACCCCTTGCTCTCTCCTACATCATGAAGTTTGTTTATTTTCAACCTCCTACTGCCCTCGCGGGACGTGAACCCAACAAAGAGAGGACTCTGCCCCTTGCTGCCTGCCGCAGCCTGAGCAGGCCCACAGCACACCCTCCAGGAGCAACATTTTCAGGCCACACGGTGAAGCCCACCTGCTCCTGGGGCAGCGAGGCCGCCTCCTCCCAGTGCGCCTGCATGTCCTCCAGAAGGCCCAGCAGGTAGCCGTAGTCCAGGGTACAGGTCTGATGGTGGCGGCTGCTGACCTGCCAGTGTCTGTGGGGGCCCGGCCCAGAGCTAGGGCAGTGATGTCGGCCCGAACTCCCACAACCCAGGGAACCCCCGAGTGCCCCGCCCACAAACGGGAACGCCCCTTCTCATGCCCCGCCCACTGACTGTCACCGCCCCGCCCTTCGCCATCAGTCCTGCCCACTCACAGCACCGCCAGTTGCAGCGCGGACAAGTTGCTTTGCGCTCCGTGCAGGCACAGCACGGTGGCCGCAGGCCCACTGAGCTCGCCTCGCCAGCTGCTCGAGTTCGGCTGCGGGAGGGGCTGGGTGTGGGTGGTGGTGGGAGACTCCCACCCCTCCTGATCGTGATCCCCACCGCTTGCCCTCCCCAAGCCGTCCCCGGCTGCCCCAGGGTCCCCGGGGCGCCTCTACCTCGTCAGGTCGGTGCTCGAACTGCAGCAGACGGCTGAGCAGCAGCAAGTAGGACAGGAAGCCTGACCGCCCGCGCTGGCTCATGCCCGTGTGCCTCTGGAATGCAGAGCCCGTCCTTACCAAGTGCCGGAGCCACGGACTGGGGTGTAGGGCAGAGGTCCCCACGATCCCCCGGGCTCCCCACCTGCGTGGTGATCAGCTTGAGCACCAGCTGGCAGTCTCCCTGCACGCGGGAGGCGCTGGAACGTGGTTCCAGCTTGAACCATCGGTCCTCGCCAGCCACGGGCACCTCCTGTGGGAGTGAGGCTCAGACTGGCGTTTCCTATCTGCTTTTCCTCCCACACAGATGACGTGGGACTGTGGGGAGAGCCCAGGCCTCCGCGCTTCCCACGGAACTGGGGCGACTGGCACAGAGTGAGTGTTCAGGGGTGCGGGACGGAGAGGCCCCAGGAGGCTGTTCTCCCCCTTCTCAGCGAGGGTGCCCTCCCAGCTCATGAGGGACGGTAGACTTTGGGGGGATTACAGGACACAGCCACTGGCAGTATCCCAAGAAGGTGAGGCGCCCACAAGCAGGTGTTCCGTGAGTGAAGCCTCTGCGCCCACTCACCCAGATAGGTATGTTGAGGCAGCCCAGGAAGTCGTCAGTGTGGTCCTCTGGGGGCCCGGCCCTCCCATTTGCACGGGCTGACTTGACAATCTGTTTGAAGTATCTGGGCACAGCAGGGAGGGTGTCACACCTGTGATCCCCGAGAGCAACCATCACTGGGGGGCACGGGTCCCATCTGCTGTACCTGCTCATGCCCTTCAGGCCGATGACTTCATTCAGCTTCCTGCATGCTTCCACCAGGGACACATCGTCGTCATGGTCCCTGGGTGGTGGGGGGCACCTGGCTTGTCTGGAGCCCAGCCTGGCCCTGCGTGACCCCTCCCACTACCCTCAGACCGAGGGCGCCCACAACCCCTCTACCAGATGTCCAGATGCAGCTGGTCCGTGCTGACATCCTCAATCTCACTACGAGGAAAACGGAGAGGTACCCGTGAGGGTCTGAGGTGATCCTGTGCCCAGAGCTGGGGCAGGGACAATTCCAGGAGCCACAGGGAGGGGTCCATGACAGGCTGTGTGGCCATGGGGGCATGATGCCTCTCTCTGATCCTTAGTTTTCTCCTCTGGGAAGTGGGCTTATGAGTGGTCCCCTTGCTTCTCTAGGTCAGGCAGTGACTGAGACTACATAGAGCTGTGACCCTCCGGTCATAGCCACCTGCATGCACCCCCAGGACTGGCTCTGGCACGGCCCGACCATCCTGCTGGGCGAGCGGCCTTACAAGAGGAAGTGCTCCTTCCAGACAGGGTTCAGGGTGCTGCTTTTGACCTCGGTGACCTGGATGCACTTAGCCGGCAGCGGACTGCCACGCTTGGCACCCTTGCGGAAGCTGAAGCGCTGCTCCTTGTGTGGGCCTGGCTCCCGTGCGGTGCCTGAGGCTGGCAGGATTCCCAGCATGCAGTACGGGTCACTGAAGCCTGGGACACAGCAAGTGCCTCAGTCCCCAGTCCCAGGGGACTCAGTCCTCCCCTCCATGATCGCCAGGTCTGGGCGCAGCCAACATGCCAACCGGTCCCCACTCACCATTGGGGTCTTTGGCCAGCAGGTTCTTGGCACGCATGACGGACACTTTCAGAGCATATGTGGGGGCCTGTGGGCAGAGAGGTGCTGAGGGGCCTCTAAAAGTTTAGTGTGAATGTAGCAGGGCCCTTTCCTATGCCTCCACCCAAGTCCCTGAACATGGGCACTATGGCCGGTCAGCTCTGCTCAGGCAGGTGGCGGCCTCACCTTGGCTTTCTTCACAGACTCAATGGCCTCTGCGTGCTGCTCGGGGCTGGTGCCGAACACCTGGAGAGGGCAGGCAGGTGTGAGGGCCCAGGTGACCCCCAAAGTGAGGCTGGTCATCACCCTGGGGACCTCAGGCATGGCCTCAGCCAGGGATGCCTGACTGCAAATGTCACAGGCGGGGGAGCACACACAGGCGAAGATGCAAGATGTGTCACCCCTTCTTCCTACCCTTCTATGTGCCGTGTCTGTCCAACCTTCTGGGTGGCCCGTCAGATGAGGCACACGTGTGTGTTGTATGCATGGGGTACATCTGTGTATGCTGTTCAGGTGACAGTGAGGTCAGCGCGTGGGGAGGGAGTGAGGGGTGGGCAGTGGTCCCTCTCAGAGCGAGGTGAGCAGGGCCAATGGGCTCACCTGCTGCAGGTAGCTCAGCAGGGCCTCCTGGTTGTCCACCAGGTCAGGGCCCATGGTCCCCGCACGGTGAAGGACGGTGTACAAGGCTTCTTCATAGAGCATCTCCACCTGTGGGTGGTGTGGGGCGCACACCCTGAGTCCCTTCTCGCCACACCGTTGTTTTCCCTCAGGCTCCTGGGGTCTACCCCGAGTCCAGCCCTCAGCCCTCAGCCCTCAGCAGCCCCTGTCACGGGCAGAGCCCACTCCCTGCCTCAGTGCCTTTGTACCTGCACAGCTTCTCCACTGGGGGCCCCTACGTATCTCTGATCTCTGCTTCCTACTTGCTTCCATGGGGAGGCCCGGCCACCACCCCAGCCACCTTCACTGTCCACCAATTCCCGGACTCTGAGCCTGGTACACAGTAGTGCTCACAGCCCTAGCCTAGCACCTACTGTGAGCCCCGTCTGTCTTACCTCCTCCTGGGTCAGCGCTCTCAGGCCGCGGTTGGGGTCCATAGGCTCAGCGGGGGCCGGTGAGCTGCTGCGCAGCAGGACCTAAGAGGGGAGAACTAGGATGAGGGTCTCTGAAGGTGAGGATCCTGTGGCCGGCCGGGTTGGGGAGGCCCAGGGAGAGAGTGAGTAGTGGGGGTGGAGGCCGGACATGGAGGGGACGTGTGAGGAGGCCTGGCATAGGGTGCCCCATGCTACACAGCAGTGCCCGAGCCCTGACCTCACCTCAGGGCATGGCAGGCCTCGTCTGCCTTCCCCCTTCTTCAGGATGAGGCGCATCTGGGTGAAGAACTCCACGCCATCCCCTGGTTTCCTGCCGAGAGAGGCCGGGCTTGGGGTCAGCAGACCCTCCCCAAAGCTCAGGGCTCACAGCACATGCATCCCAGCTCAGCACCACCCACCAGCCCGCGTGCCTCAGGGCACAGGGTGGTGTCCACAGGGCACTCCACAGCCGTGGGTTCAGACCCTCCTCGGCTCTCTTCGGGCCGTGAGGCACCCACCAGGCCCCCGCGGTGGGCTCCTGTGGATCAGCGCTGGTGCTCCCCGGCTCCTCCACAGTCCTCCGGCGGAAGGATGGGCAGACCTGCACCTGCCTGAGCACACTGCTCTTGATCTCCAGCAAGGTGGACATGGTGGCTGACCTGCAGGCAGAGATGGCATGGCTTCCAGTCGTCTGCTCCTTCATTAGTTCAGCATTGCTATTCAGGCCCCAGTATGCATGTTACATGCCGCGTTGAGCAATTACTGAATTAACCGTAAACCAACAGAAGCCATGAACCTGGGAATAGCCCGCGGCAGGAGGAGGGGGCCCCCCTGGGAGAGCAAAGGCTGGCACCATCACAGCCACCAGAGGCAGGGTGTTGGGAGGGCAGAGGACCCAGAGCCCACCACTGACCCTGGACTGTGTAGGCACCCCAGGGGCCATGAGGACTCCTGTCAAGTCACCTGTTCTCTCTAAGTCATCAGTCTGGGCAGAAGGCTACTCTCATTTTCACTTGACGGTATCCCAATCTGCAAAATGGGAACCCCCTGCAGGAAGGCTCTGGGGATGGGGCAAGGCTGTAAGAAACGGTGAGGTGCCCTGCAAAGCCTGTGCCCCCGTTCCTGTGTGACCAGGATGCACAGGAGGGGTCCCCGGGGTTTTCACCCACCAAGCACAGCAGGGCCAGTGCCCCATCCTTACCATTTGGACTGCTGCCCAAAGCAGACCTGTTCCCTGCAATCATTGGGAACGAGAGTGTGGGGCAGGTCCTGCTCCTTCTGGGCAGTGCAAGGTATGGGGCCACAGCCCTTCTCCCTGTGCTATCCTGCTCCAAGTGCCCCATGTCGAAATGGCAACCGAGACACCGTGTCTTGGAGCAGCCCAGAGGCCACAGCTAGCACAGGAACGGCCCCCTACCAAGAGAGGAATGGAGCCTGGGCCCCACGGCCCCTGCCTGTGCCCTCTCAAGCCAGCTCAGTCTTGGTCATTCTGCTCTGTGTGGCCGGAACCTGTGTGGGGGAAGGGCTCGGACTGAACGAGTCTGTAGCCCTGGGAGGGTCTGGAGACAGTGACTCCAGCAGGAGGCACCCCTGAGTAATGAACACCCTTCTGTCCAGGCGGCAGGGCCAGGCTGCCTCTGAGAACCCTCACTGCTTCCGCTAGTTGCTGGCCCCAGGCTCTCTTGCCTAGCCCGCCTGCGGCTGGGGAGCAGGCCTGGCTTGAGGTGACTGACACCTGCACATCTCCTTCAGGACGCTCCGTGTTCTCTGCGGGCCTCAGGAGAAAGGGTGGGATGACAGCTGGGCCGCCGCCACCCCTTGTCCTTCATGACCACCCCTTCCACTGCACTGTCCAGCCAGACCCCCGCCTCTCCCCTGGTGTGCACCCACTGGCCCTGTGCCCCCCTCACACTCCAGGGTGCTCCCCGTGCTCCCCCTGAAAACTATCATGGCAAAGTGCAGACCCTCTGCCAGCCCACCTCTGCTTGCTCGGGGCACACCCCTCGGCTCCCTGCCCGGGCTTGCTGGTCTCCGGTACAGAGAACACAGCTCTCTGCCCTTAGAGCAGCACGGGGCCGCTGGACTGGTCACCCAGGCCTCCTTCCTTGTCGATGGGAACTTGCCCATGGATTGAGGGCGCCTCCGGGGCCCAGGCACATCAGCCTGGGCCGGGGCTACTGTCGTTTTCACTTGGCAAAATAAGAAATGGGGACTCAGCCAGATGGATCTACTAGTCCAGGCAGTTAGTGGTGGGCATGCCAGATGACACTGCTCTGCCCTGTGTGCCCAGGCCATCCTCCCTGGGTGGGACTGCTGCTCAGGAGTCATGCCCACGTCTGCGCAGTCTCTCAAGCACCTGCGGCCTGTTCCTTGGAATCTTAAGTTCCGCTGAGAGCTGGAGCCGGTGCACACCTGGCATCAGGTGGGGCCTAACTTGACTTTGTTGACCAAGCCAGGTCCCCGCTCCAGCTGTGTCTGTCTGTCTGCCTCCTGGTGGTCCAGGGCTGCTGTTCCTGGTTTATACGTCCCACCAGCTCAGGCCCTCCACCTCCAGACATGAGATGCAAGCAGCTTGTCTCTCTATAGTCACCGGAAATGCGGCCCCGCCTCTTTCATACCTATCAGTGCCTGCCACTGGGAGCCTCCCCGCAAAGATGGGGGCTCCACAGCTTGGACACACGCTTCCAGAAGCTGTTGCCCCTACAGCCAACTGTGAGGTCCCCAGGGGCTGGGCCTCTCAGGCCCCTTTCCTCTCTCTAGCTGAGTGGAAGGAGCTGCTCTCACAGCAGCCCCCAAAGCCGGGAGAGCAGCCACTGCTTCAGCTGTTGCCAGGGCAACCGCCAGTGGCCGTGTCTGCATGCGACAGGGGCTCCGGGGGCTCTGCGTCTCAGAGACAAACGTGACGCAGGAGCCAGTGACCAGAGCTGCTGGGACGGAGAACAAAATGTGCAGGGTGGGGGGGCAGCGGCCTCCCTGCCTTTCCCACTCAACAGCCTGGATAGTGGCCAGCCCTGGAGAGGAGTGCTGCTCTGTTCCCCTCGTCCGGATGAGGAAACTGAGGCCCCTGGCTTAGGAAACTGCCCAAGGCCACGCAGGTGGGTTGAGGTGGAGTCCGGGTCTCCCTGGTGCCTATGTCCAAGCACTAAGCGCCTGCTGAGTCCTGAGTCCTGGGGTCTAGGAGGGCCAGCCTACCTCCCCAGTCCCTCAGCCCATTGCCAAGGTGGCGGCAACAGTGTTATTTGCGCACCGGTGTCTAGGACAGATGGCTCATTCTGAGTGCCCAGAAACTCCTCGGGTTCCCCTGGGAATCCTGCGCCGCCTGGGCGGTTGATGGCCTTGTGGCATCCAACAGCCTTGGCCCTGGGAGCCAGCCAGCACGCCGCCCAGAGCTGTGATCAACAGTGGGCCTGTGGCCGTCCCTCCAGGAAGCTCTCACTGGCTGCCGGGCCCTCAGCAAGCCGGGCAGAGGGCTACAGGGACCCTCCGTCTGTGTGATGGGCCCCTGGGGGCTCCTTCCTGAGCTGTCCAACCCTCCTGGGCAGCAACACAGAACATCCCTGCTAGTGCTCAGTCACCAGGGCCGGAATCACAGCTTCCGCCGGCCCAACAAGCAAACTGAGGCCGGCACCCTCAGAGGTAGCACACACCTTCAGAGTGCTGGGACGCCCTTCTTACTGAAATCAGGTCCTTGGCAACTTGGGGGCAGGGGGTCCACTCATGCTGCCCTGGGTGTGGCAGGGTGTCTGGCCTCGCACGCTGGTTCTCCCTGACTTTTTGGTCTTGTCTTCCCAGCCTGGCCCCCATCTGGCCCCCACTGTCCCTTCCCTCGTTCTTGTTGATTTCTGGCTCCCGTCTCTCCACAGCCTCACTGACTTCCCCGGCAGTGCTGCCTCGCACAGCTCGAGGGCGATGCCCGTTGCAAATGCTGCTCCCCAGGGAGGGGCCTGGGAGTGCGAATTTTAACCAACCCTGTAGGTGTTCTTGGAGCTCCATGGAGCCTGAGACCAGCTGTGAAGGGCTAGCTAGATGCTTCTGGAATGAACGCATGAAAAATGATTTAACCCTGGCAAGTTCATTTTTCTTCGAGCCCCCTCTTACCTGTCCTTACTCACCTGTCT
Source organism: Micronycteris hirsuta (assembly GCA_004026765.1). Lineage (NCBI taxonomy): Eukaryota > Metazoa > Chordata > Mammalia > Chiroptera > Phyllostomidae > Micronycteris > Micronycteris hirsuta. Next base: position 60,167 of record PVJI01003720.1, on the reverse strand, counting down.
CCATGCCACGTTCCCCCCACCCTTCTCTCACTGATACCCACCTGCCTTTCCCTCCCGCTTTGGTGCTCCCCACAGAGCTCCCCATGGGAGTGGGCGGTCCAGTGCAGTAGGGGTCTTTACCCCATTGGATGGAGGGTGGTCAGGGAAGTTCGGAAGATGGTCAGTATGGATATTTTTAAGCCCCCCTAGGCCCCTGGGGTAGGTGAAGGGGACAGGCGGGTCTTTCACTGATGTGGATTTCAAGGAGGCTGGGGTCCTACCAGGATCACGCAAGGGTGGGAGGGACGGTGCGTTGGGGCATCTTCCTCCTGGCAGGTTGCCTGGGAAACGCTGCAAAGCGTCTCCGGAGGCCTTGGCCCCAACTCCCCCTCCCACTTCCCCGCCGTGTGGCAGATTGACCAGCCTCCCGACCCCTGACCCCATCCTACTTCTGTGTTCCTGGGGGAGGGAGCCCAGGCCGCGGGTAGAAATGACAGAGACCCGCTCCTCCAAGCACGCACTAGCCTCAGTTTCCCCAGAGCTAGGGGCGTGTCTTTGTGACCTCCCGTCGCCCTGGACCCCAGTGGGGGCCTCCCGGTGCCCCTGGGGTTGCGTACGGAGGAGCCAAAGGGGGCGTCATCTCAGGTCCGTCCAGGTGGGCTCCGGCTGAGCTTCGACGGCGCGAGATGGAGTCACAGCACTCACCGTGGGCTGGGCGCGGGTAGGGATGGGGGGTCCTGCGGGTGCCCGGTTCCCACCGACTCCAGTATGCTCTGGACAGCGACTGCTCGCAGCCTCGCGCGCCCACTACTGAGCGCAGCTGGCCCACCGCGGCTGCAGCGGGAGCTGGGGGCGGGGGCGGGACCTGGCCTACTCGCTCCGCCCCCGCTGCTGGTGGCCCGCCCCAAGCGCCCCCTCCTCTTCCTGTGAACCCCTGCGCCCCCCACCCAGCGGAGCCAGGCAAGGGTCCGTGCGCCTCCAGTGCCAGGCCAGGGAGCTCTCTCCCCTGGGGCTCGGGGGAGCTGGGCTGTCAATCAACCCACAGGTGGGTGCAGGCAGACCCGGGAGCAGGCTCCGCTCTGCGTCAGTGCCCGCTCTCCAGGCCCCAGTGAAGCTAGTAGAGTCCCTGAAACTGAACGAGCTCGACCGGCCCACAGCTCAGACAGGGCTGTGCAGTCATCTCTTGAGTCGTCCTCCCAGCCCAGTACTGTCCCCTGCGTCAACCCGGGGACTTCGCCATCTCTGGCCTAAGGGCTCCCTCTTCTCGGAGGGGAGAGGCGGCACGTGGGGCCTCTCATGCGGGGCCTCTCATGTGGGTGCTGCAGTCATGAACCCAGGATGCCCCGTGACAACCCTGATTACCTGTTGGGGTGATCATGCCCATGCTTCGGATGAAGCCCCACACCCCAGGTTGGGCCTCGGGCCTGGTCACACGGCCTGTGGAACCCCAGGGCCTGAGCTGGGCCCAGCCCCTGGCATTTCCCAGCCCACGTCAGTGTCCCTTTCTGAGCCCCCCACTCCAAGTCCACGCGGCATTCTGAAGCTTGACCGTGGTCACCTAGAGAGCCTGTTGACAGACTGCTGGGCCGCCCCAAACCAACGGATTCCAAAAGCCTGGGTTGGGGCGGACATCTGCATTTCTGAAAAGTTCCGGATGCTGCTGGGCCTCCAGGGACCACACTCGGAGAAGTGTGGGGGCTGTGCAGAGGTTCTGTCCTGAGGTGCACAGGGTCCCGATCCCAGCCCTGCCTTTGGCCAAGCCCGCTGGACCCTCAGAGCGCCTTGTTCTTGGGGATCAGACCGAGATTTGGAGTTTTCATCCCAAAGGACCGAGAGATAACCTGGAGTCCTCTGCAGCTCAGGCCAGGGGTCAGGCGAGCTGAGAGGAGAGAGGGCTGCAGGCTGGAGGAACAGCCCCAGAGCACAGCGCCACACAAGGAAGCGCCGTCCGTAACAACTGCGCCTTTCAGTGACTGTCCCTCTTACAGGGCGTTGGCACCCCTTACGCAGGGATGGGGTGGACACTGCTCTGAAGGGGCTGCCACCTGTCTGAGCTTCCAGATGCAGATTCACATCTGGACCCACGCCAGTCCAACTACAGTGTGTGTATGTGTGCGCGTGTGTGCTATGGCACTGCAGGTGGTTAGAGACGGCACCGTGGGTTAGCTTTTCTGAAGCTCTGACCCGGGACAGCCAGGCAGATCAGGGGATGCATCAACTGCTTGTGAGAGATGAGCCAGGGATGAAGCAGGGGAGGGGGCCTGGACCCTGTACTACCCAGCTTGGCCTTCCCTGGGTGACCGCCAAGTCCTGAGCCAGGATCTTGGAGCCGGTGCCCCTCACCCCTGCAGTTTTGTGTCGGGTTCTGCCAACCTGTTGGAATAAACACACCAGTCTGGTTGCCATGGTGATTATGATGGCTTAGAAGAGCTGAGGCTGCAGCTGCTGTAAACAGGAAGTTAGGAGGGGTTGTCTGCACCACTCACTCATGCCCTGGGGGTGCCAAGGGCAAGGCCAGTGGCATCAGAGGCAGTAGCCCTAAAACTAATTAACCTGTTGGCAGAAAGCTCCTGGAGACTTCATCATCCTTAGACAGGCAAACTGAGGCCCAGACAGGGAGAAGGGCTTGCATAGGGCCACACAGCAACAGGCTGGGTCCCAAGCTCAGCCCTGAGCCTCAGTTTCCCTAGGAAAGGTTGATCTCCAGGGCTCCCCTCCACACACACACTTCCAGGGACTGATCCCTTCATTCTCCCTATCTGTTCTGAGTCTGAAGTCGGGCCTATCTGAGCCAATCGGATCCCTTTCCTGCTGCTCCCCTCGGCTGTCCTGGGCCTTAGTTTCCCTCGTTTGTAAAATAGCAGTCCATTCTGGGGGCTGCTGGGAGACTGAAGCACGTGCTGGTTAGTGCCTGCTGCATGCTCCGCATTCCACAGGGATGGGAACTGTTTGGTCCAACCTCCAGTGGCCTGGGGAGCGGAACCTTTCCACCTCTGAAGTTTGGGATGGAAGCTGAACCTGTTGATCCCACAGCCAGGAGAGGGCAGGGAGGGTGCTGCCCCACCCTTCCTGCCTGCGCCCCAGACCCTGCTCTGAAGTGGCACCCTCTGCTCCAGACCCCGGCAGTGGTCCTGAGCAGCGGAGGCGGTGAGGGGAAGTGCAGGGGCTCGCATGTGTCACAGCAGGTGTCAGGGCACAAGACATTCTGCCTGAAGGAGGTCAGGGCTCTTGGCTTCTGGCAGGAATGGGCCTGGCAGGTGGGAGGAATGGCTTTTCCTCCTTCGGGCCAGGAGAAAAGCACCCAGCTGTGGATAAGCACTCCGATGGCTGATGCAGAGCAGGGAAAGGATGGGAGGGGAGATGAGGGCACCTCAGTGAGCCCACCGTTCGGCTACAGGTTTTAATAACAAACCAGCCCACACCCTCTGGTGGCAGCCTTTGGAATTGCAGGCACAGCCTCTGGGCGGTCAGGCTCCTCCCACCACCCTCTGAACCCTAGCACCTGTCCAGGACAGAGGTGGGGAAAGGGGGTGGGCTGTGGGACTTGGGCAAGGCTCCCTGCCTGCTCTGGGCTGGAGGACGCTGAGGACTGCAGGAACCTGTCCCATTGCCTACGCCGTCCTGAGTGGTTCTGCCAGCAGAAGTGGCTTCGGGTGGGAGAGGGCCTGCCCCACGTGACCCCTTGCCTTAGCTGCTGCTTCCTAGGGCATAGGCCCCAGCAGCTCAGTGCAGGGGTTGGGGGGGGTCCTGTTGCCAGCACCTGCACAGGTGGAGTCTGTGCCAGGCCTAGTGCATAAAGGCATCTGTTCGTTGGCCTTCCCATCAGCTTTGGGCCCACAGCCTCTATAGATGGGGTCACAGCGCCTGGAAGCCTCTGGGAGCCTCCTGGGCCTTTGTGGCAGGACACACCCAGGTTCAGCAGAGGGGTGGTTGGGGCACTCCTGTTCGGGCCAGTGCTGGGCTCCGACCGGCCACCTTGTCATCGCAGCCTCACCCCGGAGGCCGCCCATGGCAGAGCCTGATGTGGGAAGGCCTTGGGCCAGCAGGTCGGGGAGAGAGGTGGCCTGTGAGGGCAGATAGGTGTGAGGACACAGCACTGGTCTGGCCGGGACAGCCCAAGGACAGGGGGCCCAGTCTGGCCAGATGACTCAGGCTCGTAACGTAAGCAGTCACTGCAGGGAGATGGACGCCAGGGGCTGGCCAGCCGCTCCGCCTCGGACACGTTACCCCGAGTGCCTGTGCGCACCTCGGCCCTGCGAGGGCAGCATCCTGCTCCCTGAGGGGGCCTGTCTAGGTGACAAGAACTGCTCCGGTTCCCAGTGGGAAGACCCTGCTCCGGCAGGCCAGTGGCCGGCACTGGATGCCTTCCGGCCTTGCCTGCCTATGCCAGGGTCTTCGAGGGGACAGAGCGGACATCACCCCCACCCCTGGGCCACTGAGGGCCTAACGCCGGAGGCCGTGGAGAGAAGGCCCAGCCCCTGGGCGCAGCCGCAGAGGCGGCCCGTGGGGCAGGAAAAGCACACACCCTGCAGGCGGCAGTTTGTGGAAATGTTTTAATTAGAGGATTTTCAGATACAGTGGTTAATCTATTGCCCACAATTCCTCACTAATTAGATGCCTCATGCTGGGAACACACTCTCTTCCCTTACAGTAGAAACAGAATGATCACATTTCAGAGTTCTCCTGTTACAAGTTTCACATCTTTAAGCCAAGAACTGTGGCACAAAAGGACATTTCATTAGCCAAAGTCACGACAATGTGCTAGAAACATCGATTACTTTAGAATGCTTTAACTAGAAAATATATTGCATTTCCATATATATTAACCATATACATGTGTAACTATTACTAAGTGTAGTTCAGTCATTACAAAATAAGACATTCTGGGAGGGGCGACACACACAGGACCCACTGAACCCCCGCGTAAGGCCCTCTGCGTCAGAGAACCATGGACATCAGACCGAGCGCTCAGAGCTCCGCAGCCCATCAGGGGTGTGGCTGAGCAAGTGAACAAGGCACTGGGCCCTCGGGCCGCGCTGTCAACGGAGGGGCGAACAGAGGCACCCTTCCTGGCCAAGGGCCCCGATGACCAGCCCTCCTGTGCTCCCTACCCCTTTGGGGACCATCCCTACCTCAGCCCATGTGCTAGAGCCACAGGCAACTGGTTCTGACAAGGGTCCTCGGGGGGGGGAGGGCGAGGCTGGCTGGTACAAGGCCGGCTCTGGGCCTCTGTACTGGTCAGCACTGTGCTCACTGGGATCCAGGGCCCGGTCCCTGCCTGCCACTTCCTGTCTCCATCTACAGCACCTCCCCGCTGAGTCAGGACCCAGGACTGCATATGACAGAACAGCCAATTCTTGGAAGCTCTGTCGTGGGCGCAGGTTCCAGGGTTCTGAGAGCAGCTTCCTTAGGTGACTGGGTTCAGAACGCTCCAGGAGACTTTAAAGAGTGTGTGACAGGGCCCTCAGAGCTGCTCTCCAGGGGTGTCCCGGTGCCCGAGACTACCTGCATCCAGGGTAGGGGCTGCAGTGGTGAGCACGGGGGTCGGACACTACATGCAGAGGCCCGAGGGCAGTGCCAGACGGGAGGTCACATGCCGTGGCCCAGCTGCCCGGCACTGGCCACTGAGGAGAGCGAGTGGTCTAGCCGCGGTCCTCACCCGGGCTCTGCCCTGGCCTGGCTTTAGGTACCCCACGATGGCTAGGGCAGCACTCACTCAAGAAGGGTCTTGACACCCATTTCAATTGGACCAGATCTGAACTCTAGCGCTCTGCAGCCCGAAGACCCGGTGGGGCGCACGGACACCCTGCACACAGCGGTATTTACAGAGGGCCCGGGCAACAGGCAGCGAGGCGTGCCAGGCAGAGGCCAGCGCCCTGCGGGGCCACAGCGGTGTGTGGGGGGCACACACTCCAAGGCTGCCTCCTCACTTTTAATGACGATAATGCAACAGAAACCTTTATATAAACAGTTTATTTACTCTAAACAGCAACACAGACAAAACGCCATATAAACACAAAGGAAGTGAGCGGAAACAAGAGGCCGGCTGACTTTGGATCTGAGGCTCACAGCAACACAACCCGGGTCTGCGGAGAGGACAGAGGCGCGAGGGCGGGGACAGGCCGGTTTCGTTTTCGCACAGCCAGCTGGAGGCTACGTGTAGCTCTGACAGTGGGGAGCATGCCTGCACCCACGAGCAAAGGGAACTAGCTCCTCAGGGACTCATAGAAGTATAAAAGTTTATAATTTTACAGCAGTTGAAATACTGACATCAATATTAAAATAAAAGCAAGTTTTACATAACAATCAAAAATACAAAAGACTGAAGGAAGAGACCCTGTATGAAAAACCGGGCAATTCAGCGAGTGGAGAACTGTGTACCAGCGGCGGAAATGGAGATGGCGCCCGCCCGCCTCCCTAGGTGACTAGTGACTGTACAGAGCAATGCCAGATCTGCGAGCGTTGTAAACAAGTTCTTGCCAAACCAATCCCTTCCTTCTGATGCTGCCGCAGGTCGCTGCTTATGAGGGTGCAAACTTCTTGGCTTGTGCTCGAACCCTTTTCTCATATTCCACTCTGTTTTGGCTGAGGAGGTCAAGAGAGAGAGACGTTAGAGCGGCCCGGCCAGAAGATCGCAAGTCTAACCGGCGACCGGCAGTTTGCTCTCTCTCCCGTTTGAAACAGCATGAGTCATTCCGGAGCTGTGGACTGCTCACCTAGCCTGGGAGGACAGACAGATCTCTGGTGGGCTTTCCCAGGGGGCTCTCTGTCTGGAGAGGGAGGGTGTGGAGGTAGGGGCAACTTTCTGGTGGTCTGGGGGGACCTGGACTGGGGCTCCAGCATGGGGCGTGCTGCCAAGGGAAAGGGGCTGGCAGGCACCACCTGGCCAGGGTGACAGGCAGGGCGGGAGGGCAGCAAACTTGCCATCAGAGAAGAGAAGACTAGTCAGACCCGGGGACAAATGGACTCGAGGTCTGCGGGTGCATGACGATGTTTACGAGCAGGGCTCCCCAACACGCCAGGTCTCAGCTGTCAAATACCCCGTGGGCTGTCAGGGGCCCCCCTCGCAGCTCAGGCACAGTGTGTGCACTTGGGCACACTCGTGCCCCAGTAGGCGTGCCAGGGCTCCCGCAAAGCTGTGCTCTCAACGAGGGCGGCCTCTCAGAGCACTGGCCCTGGCCCACAGGAAGGCCCCGGGGTCGAGGGACAGAGGGGCCACCACAAGAATCTCCCTCAGCTCTGCCCAGTGCAGAAACAGACTCTGGGGCCCCCGGCTGACCTCTCTGAAGACTGCAATGCCAGCAGCAGGGGAGGTGGAAACCTGCCCAGAGCCTGCCCCGGGCTGGCATGGCACCCAGGAGCACACCGGTCCTGGGAAGCCAGTGTCAGCACCACGCCCAGCCGAGGCCCAAGAATGAAGGCCGGACAGAGGACAAGCTTCTATGGCTAGGCTGTGCTGCCACCCTGGCCAAGGGCCCAGATCCCCAGGAGGGAGGCAGCTAGCTGGGAGAACCCTGGAAGGAGCTGGAAGCAACGGCAGGGGCAGCCTAGTCCAGCCCTGCCATTTACCAAGAGAGGCCAGGCACAGGCTGTCTGTCCTAGAGAGCACCTGCCAGCGTAGGACGCCTTTCTGAAAGCACGAGAAAAGAGGCCTGAAAAGGGAGGTGCTTGTGAACTAGATGCTGACTGGAGAAACGCTGTCCCGTTCCTGTGGAGTGGTGCGTGGCACCGCCTGGCACGCAAGGAGCCCGGGCACACCCGGGCGCACAGCAGTGCCCCCGCGAGCCCTGCTGCGAGCGCCACGGCGGAGGGCGCTGCGGGCCACAGGCACGGCACTGACACAGAGACGACTCACCCAAGGCGTCGCACCCACCGCAACACACTCCAGGACCGGAGAGCTCTCTAAAGACCGGCAAGAAGACATTTCGGCGTTGTGGGCCACGTGGCCTATCTATCGCAGTGGTTCGCACCCGACAGCAAGGACCCAAGTGGCCCTATTTACAAAGAGGCGCAGCCTGACAGGGCCTGATGCAGACAGAAGTCACAGTGGAAACTAACGGCATTCGGCTCAAGGGGCATTCGGCTCAAGGGTCGACGTGTGAGGACTCATCTCCCAGAGCCGCTGATGCGCGGCACTCAGCGAGACAGGAGTAAACTCAGGCTAAGCTCTGCTGGAATCACTTAGAGCAACTCCTTGGGCTGGGAGCCTCACGGAGAAGACAGGACGAAAGTCTGAAGCAGGGGAAGCCAGCCCAGGAGCTGGGAGGTGGAGGACCTCCGCCCGTGCCAGTAGCAGCTCCTGTCACTCTCAGCCACCAGGGGGCACCCCCGCCAACGACTGGGTTGGACCCAGGAACTGGAAGCCATTTTGGGGGGAAGAATGCATCTCTTGCAATGGGGTGCTTCTCTCAGATGAACTCAGGCCACCCGTGTTGCTCAGAGAGGCCTACCTTCTGACTTGTTGCAATTCCAGAAACGCCCCCTTGGAAGGAACAAGTCCTTGCCTGGCCTGTCCCTGTGGGTCAGTCCCTTGGTCCCCACGTTTCTGAACAGGGGTACATGGAGCCGTAGGGGTCGGAGCCGCCGGCCCGGAGTAACAACACCCTGTCCAGAACAGCCTGGAGGGCTGGCCAGGGAGGCCAGGGTCCCCCCTCATTGTCCACCCAACCAGACCCACATGCCAGGTTTAGCTCCATCACCCACACTAAGTCACACCAGGCTGTCCTTTCACAGCAGCCAGCTGGGGATGTCACAGCAGCTGGGGGACCAAATGCAACTCGAGACACTTCCCTAGTAGAGCATGTCCCTCGGAGTTGCCATGCCCAGGCTGGGCCCAAAGTGGGGAGAGGTGGGAGGTCTGGGGCCTCTTCCTCCTGGGTCCACACCCTTCCCTCTGAGCTGGACTACGCTCCTGGAGGCACAGGGTTTGCCTGGCCATAGCCCGCAAAGCAGTCAACGGGAGCCCCCATCATCTGACTGTGCCTCCCGCCACACCCCTACACTGCTCTGGCCACACCAGCCCCCGCTGCCCATTCTTGCCACCACAGGCCCTTTGCACATGCAGCTCCTCCCTAGGCGCCTCCATGGCCACCTCAGTCTCCTCTGTGGCACCGACTCTCGCTGCCACCACGTGAGCTTGGGCCAAGGCTGGCAGGAGCATCGGGACTGCCCACCGTTCTCACCCCTACCAGGCAGCCTGGACGGGAAGCCCAGGGAAGGCCGCACAGGCCGATGGGCGGTCATAGCGAGCGCAGCCAGAGCTACTAACCAGTAAATTGTGTAGGCCTCTGCTTGAGCTGGATCTTGGATATTTGGTTCATTTAGAAGTTCCTGTATTCCTAACAAGATCTGTGTGAGAGAAAAACAAAGCAAGGCAGGGGGTCAGCAGTTCAAACGGCAGCCCCGGTCCTGAAGGAAGGGCAAGGCGAAGCCGCTGTGCCACGCACCTGCTTAATCGTGATGGCTGGCCTCCAGTCCTTGTCTTCCTCGAGGATGGACAGGCACACGGTGCCGGAGGGGTACACGTTCGGGTGGAACAACGGCGGTTCAAATTTGCCTGGGCCACATGGGAGAAAGGGCACATGTTTTGGTGGCAGCTGTCCCACAGAATCCTGTCCCAGCCCAATGACATCCCCGTCTCTCCTGTACTGAGACACCTTGCGATCATGATGCATTTCCCACAGAACTGTTTACAAAAAACTGGCCACAAGGTGGGAGGAGGTAGGAGAGGAGAAGGGGAACTTCAGAGACAGAGCCGCCCCTCCCCAGGACCTTGCTTCAGGACAGCGGGCAGCCCGGGAAGGCCCCAGGCCCCTCCCCAGGCAGCCGGGAATGGGGAAGGTGGGAAGGGGCTGCTGCAGCAGGTGGACAGGGGCCTGGGAAGCAGCCACGGTCCTTCCGAATGAGCTGGCTGTCCTCAAGGCAGCTCATTTTGCTTCAAAAACAGAGGCTTTTAGGAGACCCCATGTTTTTTCTTTAAAAAAAGTTTATTTTCTTTTTAGAAAAAGTCAATAGATGTAAAAAATCTGAAAATGTAAAAGAGCAGGGAAAAAAACTACCAGGAGCCCCACTCAGGGATCACTAACCACAGCTGACATTCTAGCGTAGTATTTCTTAGCTTTTCTTCTGGGCACCTTCTCCCCGTTTTTAAACATGAATTATACCCAGAAAAGTGCAGCCCAGCACAGTGTGACGGATCACCAAAAAATGAGTACGTCTTCCAACAGCTTCCCGGAAACTCTTCATACCCACTCCACCGGCCCCACTAACCCACACTGCAACCCCCAAGGGGAGAGGTCTCGAGCTGTGTGCACACAGGCCCACTCGGCACGTGTGGGCCCCGTGTCCTCACAGGTGGGCGCCGCCACTCACTCCTGCACAACACCCGCCAAGCCTGGCTGCCCCACGGGCCTGCGCACTGCACACAGAGAGAGCTCTGACTGTTCTGAGAAGCGAGTCTCGGTGCACACGTGTGCACCCCCCCCCCCACCGTGGAAATGCTGGGCCACAGGGTGTCCGTGCTGAGCGTGAGCAGATACCGCCAGCTTCCAGAGTGGCTCTACCCACTAACATCCCGCTGCTTCCTGGCTGCGGCAACACCTGGCACGTCCGCTCCGGACTTCGGCTGCTGTTAAATGAATTCAAGTTGCTTCTCAGGGCTCTAAGTTGCATTTCCCTGGCGACCACCAGGGGTGAGCACCTTTCATTCATCGGGATGACCTGGCTACTTTGGAGAAGTTCTTGTTCAAGTCTCTTGCACGTTTTTCTATTGGGGTTTTCTCATGTGTAGGAGCTATTTACATATTCTGGACAGAAGCCTTTTGTCAACCACATGTCTTGCAAGGACCTCCTCCCATCCAAGTCTGCCATTTTGCTCTTTTAATTGCACATTTTTGTGAACACAAGTTCCTAATTTTAATTTAATCTTCTTTATAAATCTTGTTTATTAGAAAAGGGTACCAATGATGAATACCAACATACCCAAGTCCCCCAGCCCCACTTCCTGGTCTCTTTCTTCCCCACGAAGTCACTCCCGACATCTCATGCCATCCATCACGTGGTCTGTGGTTGGACCTTCATAAAAGGCGCCCGGCACAAACGACTGTGTCTGGCTCTGTCCACTGGACAGTACATTTGGGAGACTCGTTCATGCACTGTACTTGCAGATTCTTCACTCTTGTCTCTGCACTTACTTATCCATTCTGTTGTGAACAGGCATGTGGCTTGTCTCCCGCTTTTGGCTCTCACAGACGGCTGTCATGAACACGCTTGTCCGTGCCTTTTGGTGTGCATGCATCTCTGTTGAATATTTACCCGAGTGAACAGCTGGGTTCTAAGGCAGGGGTAAGTTTGGCTTCAGTAGACATGGCGGACAGCTTTCCCAAGGAAGTGTTCAAAACCTACTTTTTCTCCAGCGTGCACCTGAGGGCGCCGGCTGCTCTGCCTCAGTTACCTGTCTGCTCCCTGTGGGGCTGTAACGTGTGATTTTCCGGTAAAGCGGTTAGGCATCTGTTCTGTGCTGACTGGCCAGGGGGAGAACCTCTCACAGAGGGCCCATTCCATCAAATGGTTGTTCGCCCTTTTCTTATTGATTCGTAAATGCTCTTGACATATTCAGGACAAGTACTGATGTATGTATATAATCTTACCCCTTCACTTTCAGTGGTATGTTTTGGTGACAAGATGGCCTTAATTTCAGCGTAGTCCAACTGATCATTTTTCCTTTCTGGGGAAAAGCACTTTTCATGCCACCCTGGTTAAGAAAGCTTTGCCTACCCAAGCCATGAAGACACCCTCCTGTCTTCCGCTCCGTGCTGAACTGTCCCACCCACCTTCCCACTGGCCACCACAACCCATCTGGTAGGCCTTTGCTGTGGCAGAAGGGAGACTGAACTCTCTATTCTTCCACTGGGACACAGTCCACGCACCAGAAGGCCGTCCCCCACCCCGAACAGTAGCGCCACCTCTGTCACAAACCACGCCCCTGTGCCCTGGTTTACCTGGCCTCTTTGCTCTGTGTCTCCATTACTGTCCCTGCAGCAGGTCTCAATCTGGTTCATGTCTTGGCCACCCTAACGGGTGTGGGTACTTTTTACTCAACGAGCCCAACCCGGCCTCGCACTCACCCTTCCTAAGACCCCGAGGGCCACGGCCATTCTCGGCACTCTGCGTTTCCTACCTCTTAGAGCCTGCGCGGCCACCGCCACAGACACCTGCGTGGGTTCTGACTGCGATCACACTGAGTCTGCAGGTCAGTTTGGAGAGAAATGACGTTTTTCTAACAGCGCGTCCCAGTCCGCAAACACCGCCCGCCCAGCCCGGCACCCCGGCTGTCCTCGTCCTCTCGGAGACGTCTGACTGGCCGGCACAGAGGTCTCAGACGCCTTCTGCTGGACTTTATTCCAAGGTACCTGATACTACCACACAGGGCATAGTTTTAAAACTTTTATTTGTCACAACTGTGTGAAAATGGGTTTTTATATGAGTGGGGACCCAAAAAACTCCCAGAAATTATTTCTAAAAATATGTGTATTTATCCTTACGTTCAAACTTCAGTCACCGTCAAAGTACGCCCCATCTGATGCAGTACACCTACTGCGACTTTTTCCCACTGTTCAGAACAGTTTTTGAACTTGTTGATTTTGATGCCTTTTAGTTCTTCTACTGGTTTTTTTGTTTCACCTCTTTCACATCCGCGAAATGTTTTCCTTTGAGGACTTTTTTTTCATTTGGGGAAATAAAAAAAAAAAGGTGCTTGAGGCAAAATCAGGTAAACAAGGAGGGTGGGCACAGGGGTCATGCCTTAGTTGGTCAGAAACTTCTAAACACTCAGCGATGTGCTCGTAAATCACCCATCACGAAATGGACAACCACACTGAAAGTCTTCAAAAAACATTCCCTGAAGCTGAACGCAGCCTCTCTCAACAACGCCAGCTGGCACACGGATACGGATGGGCTCCGACAGCACGCACCTATCGGGGGAAGCCTGTACTGCAGTAAGGGGCCCACCCTCCAGAAGATAATTACGGTGGGTTTTTTTGGGGGGGGCACCCCCTTGTATTAACCTTTTATTCAGCAATCTTAATAAACTTAGAGAAAGATGGTCTATGATCTACGCCTTCCTTTCCCTTCTCTCCGCTGGGATTTCCTTTTCCTGCCTTGCTGCATTCGCTTGGAATTCCAATACAGTTAAAGAGAAGTGATGAAAGCAACTCCAATTTACCTCACTTCTTATTTACAACAATACCTGCACATGGCAAACAGAAACAAAGCAAAACAAAAACCGAACAGCGAAGAACCACCCAGTGAAATGCCGCCACCTCAAGGGTGATGCTGTGACTTGGTAACTTAAGTAGTTCCTCAGGCGGACGTCACTGTAACGGGAAACATGCTTCTACCTCCCCAATCACTGACCACGAGAGTCGGCGGTCACATGCAGTCTTGCCTTCTCATGGGCGGGCGCTTTCCCACACCCTGGGGCCCATGTCAATGCATTTAATTAACCAGACGTGGATAGTGTTTCTTGACTTCCAGCTGCCAAAGGGGAGAGATTTGGCGCCCCTCCCCCTGCCCTGGGTCTCGCTAAGCCGCGTCCCGCTGGTGTTGCTGTAGAACTGCTCTGCACATAGCCTCGGCCTCTTCCCCTGCCACGTCCGCTGAGGCTGTGCAGGCCGCAGACGCAGGCACAGGTCGGCTGTGGGATTCTGACAGACAGCAGGTCAGGGCAAACAAAGCCTCCGGGGAGTGAGGTTCTCTGAACGGTGGTCCTTCTGCATGTCCATCCCCATCCAGACCGGGAGGTAGTGGCTTCACCCCTGACCAGCACTAAGGTTCAGGAGCCTCACCTGGACCTCATGACCCTTCCCTCTCAGACCGAGGCGCCCCCAGCCATGGAGCTGAGACCTGAGACTTGGCCTGCAGGCACCACCCCCGCCCTGGGGGGAGGAAAATCAGATCCAGTCAACCGCAGGGATCAGGGTGACTTAACTGCAGCCATGGGGTTCGGAGAGCCAGGCCGCCCCGCACAGAGCAGTGTGCAAGCGGCTGACACCCCCGGAGGTCAGGCTGTCCGAGGGGACTCAGACCTCTGCTGGAGCGTGGTCAAAGCCAACCTTGGAGGACTCGACTGTACTTACATTTTGGAGGTGAGGACGGATAGTCATCTTTGAAGAGCATCCGCAGTTTAAACAGGCCTCCTTCCCAAGGGGTCTGTTGGGAAGCGAAGCTGTGATCAGGGGTGTGCCACCTCCTGCTGCAGGAGCCCAGGAGGAGGAGCGGTGTGCTGCTGCCACACAGCCCCCACGGGCCCCAGTGACCCACCCGCAGCCTGACGTCCCCACAGCAGGACCGGTGGGACCTCCGTGTGTCCTGAGGGCCAGTGGGAACAAATCCTCCCTGGAGAGGAGCAGGCAGGTGGCTCATGACAGCTGCCCACTCCAGCCCCAGGATGGGGGTCAGGGTCCACACCCGAGTGGTTACAGGGAGGACTTAGGTGAGCTCAAGTGCGGATCCCCTCCTAGCTCCTTAGTCCAACAGACCCCTGACCAGGAGGGAGACAGCTACAGCCCACTGGCCTCACCCTAAGATAAGGGCCTCAGTGGGGGCTGGGATGCCTGCTGGGCCCTCCAGAGTCTCAGAGGGCAGACCCAGACCACATCGTCTTGTGGACAAAGTCCTAACCCTGCCAGCTCAGTTCAGGGGAAGGAGATCAGCAGGAAGTGCTAAGGCTGAGCACAGTAGATTCTCACAGGAGGCCATAGGTGGGAGGAAGTGGAGGTGATAAGGTCTCAATACAACCCAAACACCTCAGGGGTCTCCTCCTGCCCGCGAAGTCACCGGAAGAGCTGTACACCAGGTTATCGGAGGCCCTCAGTCCCTAATGCCTCAAACGAACTGGTTCTAACTGGCCCAGCCGACTCAGGGGAGCCAAGGCGGCCCTACATTGGAAGGGCCATGGCTGTGTGCGAAGGACACGTGGGGCCCCATGCGGCCATCACAGGTGGTCAGCGCCTGGCTGGTGCATCAGGGACGTGCAACCATTGCAGACTCAGACACCCGGGAGGAGCACACTGCTGTGTCCAGGCTGCTCCAGCCGTGGCACACCCAGAAGACAAGCCCAAAGGCCCTCGCGGCACCCTAGCCTCTTCTCCATCCTGTGTCCAAGACTCCTTTTGCTCCCGAGGAGGCAGCAGGGTCTGGGCCCACACCTGCTGCAGCCCAGCTCTTTCTTTCAGAGTGAAACTGTCTAGGGAGGGGCGGTATCACGTGCTGCCCTAACCCCATCCCACCACCTCGCGTCCCCCGGCCGGTGTGATCGTCACGTGTCACGCACACTTGACCCTAACTCCCTCGGAAGGGTTGGAGCGTTCCCAGCAGCCTGCCCCTCGCATGAGCACCGGTGCTCCTTACCCCTTTCTTTCCTGGAATGGCGCACTCCCAGTTCATGAGGTTCATCGTGCCGTCGGGATTTTTTGTTGGGACAGCCACAAACCCCTGAGAGGAAAGCACACACAAGCACATGAGTGCCGTGGCAGCTCCTGTCAGCTGCTCGAAGGAGCAACCCTGTGCCTCCCACCACCCAGCGGCCCAGGGCTCGCAAGAGGGCCCCGCCCATCCGTAGGGGCTGGGTGGTGTTGTCGGGGGGAGACGAGCCCCTGTGCTATGCGAAGAAATAAAGCTTTCCTTACAAATGGGTGGTCTTTTCTCCAAGCTTTCCTCTCCTGGGCAAGTCTGCTGAGGGCGATCCCCGACATAGTCAAAGTCCTGAAAGAGACAGCAGAGATGCAATCAGGAGGAAAACTCAGCTCCTTCCGGCCCTTCCCTCTCACTCCTGCCCAGTGAGCAGACTTGGTTCGAAGAAGCAGGAAAGTTGAGTTTCAAGTGGCCCAGAGACCACACTTGCTCTTAGAAAGCTGCCCTGCCCAGAGTGTGGCCAGGTAATAGGCCCCCTTGGAAGACCACCGGACCTCCTGGGCTCCTCCATGTGGGCCCCTCCCTGCCAAGTGCCTAGCTCCCGGACCCTGAGGCACACCCCTCAGACTCCATTGCAAGGTGATGTAGAGGTTCAGAGAGGTGAAGCCGCAGAGCCAGGTCAGTGCTGCTAGGCGCTACGCAGGGAGGGATGCTGTGCACTTCCAGACGACGACACATGGCCCCTGCCCTGCCCCCTTCAGCCACACCCAGCAGCAGGCTGGAGTGACAGGGATCCGGTCCTATCATCAGACTACACACAAAAGGCGGGACAAGGTGGGGACATCCAGAGAGCCAGAGCCAGGCCTACCTGGGGAGGGCAGGGATGAACTGCTTCCCTTTACCGGTGCAGAAATGCAGGTGAGCTGTCAGATCCCCAGCTTAGAATCAAGGCTCGGAATTCAGATTCTGGCCTAGCCAGGAGGATAACCGCCAAAGGCAACCAAGTGGAAAAGGGCTCCAGGGCACAGGGCCACTCAACTGCATGGTGGACGAGTCCAGAGACAGGATACCAGCCCCGGCACCCAAAAAGACCCATTTGCCACCAGGATCTCAGGCTCCTTCCTGTCTCCCCACCCCTTCTCTCCCTACAGCCCCACCCTGGCACTCCATGAAGACTAATTGATCAAGGCCCATCTCCCATTTACTCTGGGAAAATCAATAAAAGGGGAGCAGGCTAGCAGGGCCCAGGAACTCCTCAGGAATGCCAGGAAGACCTTGGCAGGCCGGGAAGAGATGCTCAAAGCTTAGCTAGCCTTGAGCTGTTCAAATGAGCAACCTAGATAGAGCCCTCTGGTAAAGCAGCATCTGCAGGGCCTGGCACACCAGACCAAACTGCAGGGCTCCAGCTACCCCCGAGAAAGCAGATGCAGAGGTGACATGGTCACAAAACCTGCTGGCAAATTTGACCTTAAGTGTGTTTGTTGGTCTTTAAAAGTCCACGGAAACACTGAAGAGACCCTGGATCAAGTATTTACCATAAGCAAGGCTTTAACCAGACAAATGGTGACTGGCAGATTTCCTACGACTTCAGGCTTATGCTGAAGCCAGGGGACAGGTCTCCCCTCTGCCTCTGTAGGGAAAAGCTCCAGCACCTCACGTTCCCGAGGACAATGTGTGGTGTCCGCTACTACAACAGGGTTCTCAACCATGCATGGCAAAGCACGCCTCCAGCAAGGACAGCACCGAACAGTAGCCATGCTTTCCAGCCCAGTCTCGCCCGCTGCCCCAGCCTCCACACGGGCCTGTACCGCAGAGAGGAAGGGAGATCTGGGGTATCTTGCCTGCTAAGGGCAGAGACTCCGTGCAAACCCAGGCGGTCTTCTGACTCTCTCAGAGGCCCCGTGGGTGGGTGGCAGAGCTACTTTCCCCCCTGCCACAGCACTCCCTAGCCCGGTAACTAGTACTTCAACCTCCCCACCCCATCTCAGCTCCGGCTGACCCACAACTGCCTCAGCAACCCACACCGATGGGCTGCCCTGCCCTGCCCCCTTGGGCTCACATTATCTGTGCAGGAGGGGCTGGTTCAGGCCAACAGGGTAACAGCAGACATCAAATACACATTCCCAGGCCCCGGACCCCCCCCCCCCCAGCCCCACGGAGTCAGGAACTCTGGGTGGGCTCCAGTGCGTTCGACAACTATTTTCCCAAAGAATAGGCACAGAAGAGAAGGCGGGGTTTGGGACTGCCCCTGCAGAAACACAGCGGCCCCCGGCGCCGCCCAGGAGCCCAGGTGTCAGGACACTGGGCGAGATACTATAAACCACCAGACCTACCAGATGATGCATGTTTTAAAAAACCAGGTATGATTATGTCAGTACTAGAAAAACGAGGGTCAGCCCTAACCGGTGTGGCTCAGTTGGTTAAGCATCATCCCGAAAAGAAAAAGGCTGCTGGTTCCGTTGCTGGCCAGGGCACTCGCCTGGATCGCAGGTTCGGCCCCGAGTTGGGACACACGCAAAAGGCCACAAACTGATTGATGTTTCTCTCTCACACTGATGTTTCTTTCCCTCTTTCTCCCTCCCTTCCCCCTCTCTAAAAAACAAATAAAATCTTAAAAAGAAAGAGAGAGTGAGAGGGTCAAAACTCGAAGCTCTCCAGTCAAGATGCACGCAGTCAGGGAGACAGACACCAGGCGGCCCCTGCGGGCTGTGCCCCAAGCCCCAGTGCTCTGACGCCACGCTGCGACTTTCAACCTTGACCGTGAGACTAAGTCCAAAACAGACTAACACCAAACCTGGTCCCACCAGAACTTCTCGTCCCCACCACCAGCCCAGAGCTCTGGCCTGCCCATTCCTTTCCCAGGGGTGTCTGACCAGACCACTGAGGTGCTCATAAAGAGCCTGCCAGGACACTGCCCTGGGGGGCTCACAGGTGAGGAAGTCCTGTCCAGGGAAGTGCTAGGTGCCAGGAGATGCAAAACAGGATTATGGGGATGAGAGACACCTGCTTTTAAATAGTGGCCAGGTGGCTGGGGAAGCATAGCCTGCAGCAATCTGGCAGGATGTTGTTCCAGGCGCACGGCTCAGAAACAGGAGGGCCTGTGGGCCAGAGGCTTGGAAAGGGCGGGCTTGCAGGAGGGAAGGGAGCGCCCGCAGGGGTGTGGGACAGAGGAGCACACCAGCCAGCTTTTGCTCGAAGTGGGCAGTGACAGTGGTGGCTGCTTGGGAGGTAGCCCCAATGTCTGAAAATTCTTAATTTCCAAGTTTCTCAAACCCTTCACTTCAACTAGTTCTTCTAAATGGCAGGACCCAATGCTCTCCCCATCCCAGTGGCAATGCCCTCCTGACCCCGCTTCCAGGCGTGAGGGCACGGCACATGTTAGCTTGCAGTGTACTGCCCCCGCCCACTGACTTCCCCCACCAACAGGCCCCCAGAAGGCAGGTCCCTCATGCCTGGCCAGGGCGAAGTAGATGGCACAGCTGGTAGGACACCTCTGCTGAATTTACTAACACAGATGTTCAGTAACTGGAGACAAGCAACCCAGTAAATGGTTGTTTAAGTGAGGTGTAAGGTCCCCAGCGGGACTGAGTGACACAGGCATCAAAACAGGTTTCTGAAGGCCCAGGCCAGCTCCAGAACACTGAAGAGACATGGGCACCATGTGGGCTCACAGGATGCTCAGAGGACTCCTGAGAAGCTGGGCCTGGCCCAGGCCAGGGGAGCAGGGGGATCCCAAGTGCAGTCTGCCTGCCTGCTGATCCTATGCCAGGGCCCTGCCTCTTCTTCTTTTTTTTTTTTTTTTAAGATTTTATGTATTTATTTTTAGAGAGAGGGGAAGGGAGGGAGAAAGAGAGAGAGAAACAGCAATGTATGGTTGCCTCTCACATGGCCCTCACTGGGGACCTGGCCTGCAACCCAGGCATGTGCCCTGATTGGGAATAAAACCGGGACCCTTTGGTTCCCAGCCCGCGCTCAATCCACTGAGCTACACCAGCCAGGGCAGGGCCCTGCCTCTTCTGAAGACGCAAGAAAGGTGCCCACAGAGGCCCTATCCTAGCACCTAGCTGTGGTTGTCCCAGGTATGAACGGTTAACGAGGGGTAGTCCCGCAGGAGCTCCTGCAGCCCCCTCCTCAGGGGTGCCCATGGGCCAGACCAGGCACCAGTAAGATTCCTTCTGCCATCAGAGCAAAGAGCTACTACAGGTGCTGGCCTGCACTGTCTCAGGCAGACGCCTGGTCTTCAAGGTAGTGCTTCCACTTCTAGTGGCCTTTCGGGTCCAGGGGAAAGCAGTCAATTTATTAACATTTTAATTACAAAACAGAAATGCCCATTCAGAATCCCGCTTAAAAGAGACTCTGCCTCCCTCCCAACAGAGAGGCACTTCGGGAGCAGCACAGTGTTACTGGGTGCTTCCGAGCAGCAGAGCTGTAGATTTAAAGATAAAATATCCATGAACTACCTGAGACAACTTGCAGGACAAAGGCTGGATTCTCCAGGCTATGTGGGGAAGTCAGCCCTCCACCTTCCTGCAGCCCCCCCCCCCACCCCGGGGGCAGTGGGCTGTACCTGAACCCACTCCTCTCAGAGCAGCTCTGCTGCTTGACAACAGAGACTTTGGAGCTCTTACTGGCTTTGTGATGTGGCAAGCTGTTCACCTCCCCAGACCTCAATTTCCTCATCTATGAAATGATGGTACTCTGACCCCGCAGTTTTGCCCAGGACGGACAAATAGTAGATGAGATGCCTTGGATGTTTTTTTCCCACCAAGCGCAAACTCCCTCAGTGGGAAGGTACTCGCTTTGCTTGATCCAAGCACCCTGCATCAGGACACCCTCGCCCAAGCTGCACTTCCCGTTCAGTTCTTTCCCGACACACCTCCCTGGGCCCCAGGCTGATTCTGAAGCAAGGTCCCAAATCCCAAGACTCACCAGACAAAGACACAACAGCACGCAGAATTAACCCCTAAACCACTCAAAAGGTCACAAGCAAGTCAGGACAAACTAGTATCCATCTCCCTTATCTACTGGAAAGTTTCTCTACCTAAAGGTAACAATTCCTTAATAGCAAGAAACATTTAGCGCCTTATTCTTTCAAAGGAAACAAAAAGCCAACTTAGCAAGCACAGTATAGTAACTTTGCAAACCCAGGAACTAAGCATGCTTTCAAAATATACGAACCACACACCAGTTAAAACTGATTTAGGAGCGACTGCAGGCCGTGATCCTACGCCCAACTAATCGTTCCCTTCCTTTTATTCTCACAAAAATACCAGTTCCAACCTCCCTTCAATGGATACAAAGAAATCTTAAAAACAAAAGAAAACTCTCCCTCTGGCGAAGCGCTGCTGTTCGGGTTCCCACAAACGGCAAGTGGAGCTCTCTACAGGTACAAGAAAACTCAGGCTTGTTTTGAATTTTAGACATCCACCCCTCCCCCTCCCCAATCGAGCTGCAATTTTGCAATTCAAGACTTTTACTCTCTCTGCTGGGCCTCTCTAGCTGGCTAGAGAGCGCCACAGGTTTGTGTGCGGACCCGTGACCCCGGAAACGCACGTCCCTCGGCGGAGGGAAGCTCCTGTCAACCCCTCCTCGGCTCCCCGGCCGCACCGCCAGCGCACGCCGGAGGGGACGCCAACACTTTCACAAGGGAAAGCGACGGGAGCCCAAGGGGCAAGGCCAGGACGACGTCGAGGCTGGGCCAGCAGGGTCGGACTGTAGTCCACGGCGTAAACAGCTCCGAGGAGGACAGTTCCCGGGCGCGAGATCGGGATGGGGTCGGGGGTCTCGCAAGAGGCGGGGGTCGGGGCCCAGGGGATCGCCGGTCGAGAAGCGCCCGCCCGGCCCGGCCCGACGGCGGCGGAGGCCCCGCGCCGCCGAGGCCCGGCCCCCGCCCCGCCGCCGCACCCTGTGCGCCCCCCACCCGCGCTCACCTAGGGCGGTCGCGGCCCGGCGAGCGAGGTGGACTAGGCGGCGGCGACGGAGGCGGCGCGGCGCTTCCTTTGTCTCGGGACTTCCCTCCCGAGCCCGCTCCGCGCGCAGCCCGAGCGCTCAGAGGACCCCGGCGCGGGCGGGGCGCGGGGCGGGGCCTACGGAGGCTGTCCGCCGCGTGCCTACACCGCGCGTCGCCGCCGCCTCCCCGCGTCCCGAGCGGCCCTCGCCGCCGCACGCTGCGTACCGCCTGCGCCCCGCCGCCGAGCGCCTGAGACCCGGGCTTGCCTCGGGAGCCCGGCCCAGGGGCGGCTTTCCAGTCAGGCAGCGTCCTGGACACCTGCACCCTTAAAGGAGCCGTGTTTCCGATGTGAGGGAGCGTCTGCAATATCCCCTTTGCGATGCGAGCGTCCACTCGAGGACACGCCGGCAAGCAGCCAGGGAAGGCAGAGGCCAAGATCTCCAAGGGCTCCCTGGATGTTCCGCAGGCACCTCTGCGGGCACGGGTCCCATTGGTCTCCTTAGGGTTAAGGCCCAGGGTTGGGGGGCAAAGGCCACCGAGGCCTAAGGATCCCCAGAAGCGTCGCAGCACGGTGACGATCCCCCGAGCACGGAGCCCTGTGAAACCCGTTGCAATTGGCCAGCTTGGGGCGCTAGGAGGGGGGTACATCGAATCTGCCCAATGAGTTGAATCGATACAAACGGCTGAGAGCCGGCCTGACCGACGGGAGGAGAAGTGCGGACGCTCCCTAACCCGGGGGTCGGCCGAGGGGGAGGGGTTCCGGAGCTGCCAGCTGCGGGGGAGGGGCCAGCCGTGACCCCCGCTGCAGTCAGAGTGTGGAACCCACTCCTAACCCTTCAGCGAACGCTGGCCTCTTCTGACCTCGCTGGGAACCTCCCAGTGGGGCTCTCCCCAGCCCCAGTGCCTCAGCACCCCCAGGCCACATTCGCTAGCTAAACCCCAGCTCTGGGTATGGAGAGGGTTCTTTCCAAGGTTAGCCCGCTCCGCCCTCCAGTGGGCGCTTTGGGAATCAGGCAGCAATGGGTGTGGAGGTCTTCTGGACCAGGCCACATAGGTGCAGGCACTAGACAGCGGAGGTTAATTGCATGCCCTCACTCCGTTCCCTCCCCTTTTCCTTCCTTCCCTCCATCTCCCTTTTCTCTCCCTCCTTACTTCCTTCCCCCCGAGTCTCCTCTTGGGCCCTGTGCTGAGACTGTTGGCTTCCCCAGGGGTGTGGACCACAGGTCCTGTACCCTATGGCCCACACCTGGCCCAGTGCTCTTAGCAAATGCCCAGTGGCTGAATTCCATGTGCTCTCAGACATCCTGTTACTCTGGGGGAGCAAAATGAGGCTCGGGGGTCTTGTGGTGGTTCTGCTGGGTTGGGGAGGGAGGTTTGCCTAGAATAACTCCTGGTCAGCAGTGGCACAGAGAGAGGGACTGGCTGTAGTGACGGGATCCCAGGCGACAAAAGCCAGAGGGCCCAGTCCCCTTGCACAAAACGTGAACATTCGAAATCCCTCCCAGGCTCTGAGCTCCAAAGGGGCTGCCCACTCCTGGGTCCCCACAGTGACCCAAGGTGTGCCTGGGCTGTAGACAGCCTCCCGGGCTGTGTGGCTCTCAACTTCGGGGTGCCAGAACCATCAGGGGCTTGTCTGAGACACCTGTTCTCTGGGCACCCGGAGCTTTGGTTCACAGTGGTCCTGGAACTGTGCATTGTGACGAGTGCCCCAGTTGGGCCTGCCCCACAGCACAGGGCTGGTGAGCTGCACTGGAAGAGACGAGCTTCCTGCTTAGGCACATGGGCCTATGACTCCAACACCCTCTTTCTCGTTTAGATTCCAGGAGGTTTGTGCAGGGCTGCAAGGGGAACACAGCCAGCAGACAGCCATAGCCAGTAACAAGTGGTGGCCATTGCTGGAGCAAGAGAACCAGGCGTCCATGTGGGCTCTACTCGGTCAGGGGGCAGAGAGGTGGGGGTGGCCCGGAGGAGTGATGAGCGGTGTAGTTTGAGGGTCCTGGCCAGATGTGGCATGTGACTGGGGAGGCCTGGGCCAGATCCACGATTCCCTGCGGGCCATGGGAGTCATGGAAGGTTGTGGAACAGGAGATTCAGGACAGTGTCCTGGTTCCATGTTTGTGTGTGGTGAGGGGGTGTCTGGAGGTGGTAGAGAAGTGGCTCCTTGGCCCCGGTTGCTGAGTTCCAGCCAGCAGAGACAACTCCCATCTTGGTGGGAAGTGGTGCAAGGCTCAAAGACCCTCACCCCGGAAGGAGAGTGTTGGGACTGGCAGAGGGAGCCTGTCGCTGGAACACGAGTGGGAGGAAGGCAGGGGTTGGGCACAAGGCTACCTCGGCCCTGGTACCCTCAGCCCAGGAGCTGTTTTGATCAGCTGGCATGTTGGCACACATGTTCTTGGAGATGACTACTGGTTCATCCATCCACCAGTTCACAACATTTATCCAGCACTGGCTTTGGCCCTGAAGAAGCACACTCGTATGTTGTAGGCAGGGCCACAAGGCAGAGGACAGGGGGCAGCCTCTGGGAGCTGAGAATGGCCCCCTGCTGGCAGACTGCAAGGCAGCTGGGACCTCGGGCCTTCAACAGCAAGGAGCTGAATGCCGCCCCAGCCTGTGAGCCTCAGATGAGGGCTGGAGAATGCAAGCCCTGACTTCTAAGACCCTAAGCAGAGGACCCCACTAAGCCTGGGCGCCTGTTGCACAGAGCACAAGTGTGCCTTGTGTAAAGCTGCTAAGTTTGTGGAGCAGCACCCAGCGGTGGGGGAAGAGCCTTGTGGGTAAAAGGAGCGGGAGGTGGGTGAGCAGGGAAAGGCTGTGTGGCAGGGGCGCAGTGAGCAGGCAGGGGTGGGGTGGGGGTTGGAACAGGCAGTTGGGACCAGACCTCATGTAACATTTCCCAAGTGTGCTTGAGGTTTTCTGTGTGTCCAGAATGCAGCAGGTAGAGAGGGGATATCACTGGGTTCAGCTCCCTGGGTACAAAGGAGAAACTGAGGCTCGCAGAGGGTGAGGGCTTTGTGCATTATCGGTAAATGTACAATGTGGGAGAAGGATTCTGGCCCACTGTGCCCGGTCTCGTGCCCACCCCGTGGGGAGGGGCAGCATGATCGGAAGCTGCCTGGAGTAGGAACGACCCCCAGCTCTCCGGGGGCCGGCGGGGGCCAAGCTGTGGGTGCAGAGGTTTGTGTGCAGGGGCTGCTGCTCCAGGAGCTGGGTTAAAAAGGAAGAAGATCCATATGCAAAAGAATGAAGTTGGACTCCTACCCCATTACTACGTACAAAACTAACTCAGCAGCCTGAACATGAGAGCCCAAACTAGAAAACTCTTAGAAGAAAACGGGGTAATCTTCGTGACTGTGGATTTGGCAACAGTTTCTTGACTATGGCACAAAAAGCATAGGCATCTAAAGAAAAAAAAATAGATTGGACTTCATTAAAATTAAAAACTTGAGCATCAAAGGACACTATTAACAGTAGTAAAAAGGCAGAATGGGAGGAAATGTTTGCAAAGTATATATCTGATAAGGGGTTAATCTCTATAATATATAAAGAAGCCCTTCAACTCTACAAAAGTACAAACAACGCAGTTCAAAAATGGACAAAGAGTCTGAATAGACATTCCTCCAAAGAAGATACACAAACGGCCGACAAGTACATGGAAGAAGCTCAATGCCCCTGATCGTGATGGAAATGCAAGTCTGGGCCACTGCCAGGTACTACCTCACACCCATTAGATAGTTACTCTTTTTTTTTTAAGCTTTTATTTATTTTTAGAGAGAAGGGAAGGGAGGGAGAAAGAGAGGGAGAGAAACAGCAACGTGTGGTTGCCTCTCACATGGCCCCCACTGGGGACCTGGCCCGCAACCCAGGCAGGTGCCCTGACTGGGAATCGAACCAGCGACTCTTTGGTTCCCAGCCCGTGCTCAATCCACTGAGCCACACCAGCCAGGGCAACATTTACTCTTTTTAAAAAATGGAAAGTGTTGCCCTGGCTGGTGTAGCTCAGTGGATTGAGCGCGGGCTGGGAACCAGGCAGTCCCGGTTCGATTCCCAGTCAGGGCATGCCTAGGTTGCAGGCCAGGTCCCCGTGAGGGCCATGTGAGAGGCAACCATACATTGCTGTTTCTCTCCCTCTCTGTCTCCCTCCTTTCCCCTCTCTCTAAAAATAAATAAAAATGAAGATGGGGAGAAGTTGGAAGCCTTGTGCATTGCTGGTGGTTATGTAAAATGGTGTGGTTGGTGTAGGAAAGTCTGGAAGGCAGGAATGCTGGGGTCTGGGAGGGGCTGAACCCATCTCCCGGGGCTTGGGAACGATCCTCGAAGGGTGGGGAGTCTTATCTTCCTGCTCTGGGGGGGTTAGTGCATGTGGGTTGCAAGGGGGGTGCTGGGGGAGGCACTGGGCTGGGGCCCACCGTCCCCGCGGCCTTCCCCGCTCCGTTCCTAGCCATGGCACCTTTTCTCCCTCTTCTGACGAGCAGTTGTGTTTAGGACACACCCCGGGTGTCAGGGTCTGCCTGTTCTGCAGCCCAGACTGGCCGGGCTGAGCCTTTCACAAAATGTTCCTGTGTAGCAGTGACTTGGCTGTGACTGGCACCCCTGCCTCCCTTCCAAGGGGCTCCTTTCACAAGCTCCCCAAGGGAACCCTCTGTTCCCAAAGGGCTGGGCATCCCTCAGGTCCCTACTTGTCTGACCCCACAGGGCACAGGAGCACCTTCTAGTGGCCACGCCTGGATGCTGCGGTTGTGTGAAGGTGTCCAGCAGCCCCATTATGTACATGTGTGAAGCTGGTCAGCGGCCCAGGCCTTGCTCAATCCCATCCCCTGTGTGGTTCCTGCATTTGAACAGAGGGAGGGACAAAGTCTGGAACCAGCTCTGTCTGCCTGTGCCGTGACTGGTGGGTTGACTGCTTCTTCATGCCCCCAAAGAGAAAGGAAGATGATCACCGGATGCCATCCCTGCCAACGGTCGGATCACCACTGTCACCAAAGAGAGACCCTGAGCACTCAGAACCTGGACTCAGCTTACCACCTGCTGTGTGTCTCTCCCAGCTGCTGGTGGGTGGTGGGCACCGTGAGAGGGGTGGGGGGTCTCCATTTCTGCTCCAACCTGGCCAGCAAATAGCTGAGCCGCTGGAGCTAAAAATATCTGAGTGTTTCCTTTGAAAGTAGAGAATAAAGGGACTTCTTGTGGAGCTGGGATGTCCGCCTCACTGCTGTGCAGAAGGAACCTGGTACTGACAGTTGGTCCCCCAAACTCCTGAAACAGAGGGAAAAGGCCATGGAGCAGGATGCGTGGGGTGGTGGCCTGCCTCTCTCTCCAGACCCCTCCCCACCGAGTCATACGTGTGTTGCATGCATGCCTTCATTATCCCTCCCTGTTCATTGAACATGGGGCCAGGGAAGGGTTTGTTTTTACTGAAAGAGAGAGAACACGCATGAGCATAAGCAGCACTGGGCACACCTGGAAGTACCCATTGTCATGCCAGGAAGGCACTCGCCCATGGTGGCATTTCCAGAGTCCTCGGCTCAACCTGGCCCAACCTCTCCCCCAGATGCTCCCTCAGACTCAGGCCCCCCCATGTCTAAACGAGGCCTTTTGAGGACCCCAGAGCTGCTGCCAGCGCCTGTCCTTGCCCACCTGGGCAAGTCAAGTCCCCACTGCAGCCAGCTCAGCCTCAAATGAGGAGGCCAAGATCCCGAGTCCTCTGACTGGGCCTGCCGTTCCCACACACTGGCCATCCCCTGCACCATCCCCTCCGCCACCCTCAGCTCTCTCGAAACTACAGCCAGGGGGCTCCCACCCGCTTGGTCTAAATCCCAGCCCCTTCCCCAACCCCTGGAAGCCCTCCCAGCTTATGCTATAACCATCTGTTCATGGGGCGGGGTCTGCCTCCCAACCTGCGCCCAGGTGGAGAAGGAGTTCAAGATACGCCGGGCAGAAGAACGCAAGAAAACAGAGCCTGCCTGCCTGGCGGGGGTTATTCCAGTGTGGCATGAGTGTCTCCAGGCCCCACACCTTTGGCAGTCAGGTGGCAGCAAAGCTCCCTCGGGTTCCCGGTGGCAGTAGCAATCAAGGCAGGCTCGACCCCAAGCCTGTTTCACGCAGCGAGCAGCCCAGCGCCGTGGCTTAGCTTACTCATCCAGGTGTGTAAGTGTGTGTTAAAAGGGGGCTTTCCCTCACAGCTGAGTGGGGACAGCCCCTCTGCCTTCCTTGCACCCACAGAACTAGCAGTGCCGTCTGGACCGCGCTCACTTGTAGCCAGGCCGTGTTACTCTGCTGACAGTTGGGCCTCTCCAGTTCGTGCTCGTGAAAAGGTGGGGCAGGAGAGGGAGAGGACACCAAGACTTGGAGAGGTGTTAAAGTAACCTCCTCCGTCCGGAGGGGAGCCTTTCTCTTTGTTTTAATCAGAAGGACTTTTACAAGAACTGAGAGTGCCTCCTTTAGTCTTTAATTATGTTATTTAATGCAGGTTGCTTGGACCCTTGAGGCACATCCGTGGGCGTGTGTTCTCCACGTCCCCACGCTGAGTCATGTGCTTGGGGTGGACACCATGCTCCAAGGTCATCACGACATGCCCCCTCCTGGGTTCCTGGTTCTCTGTTTCCACATCTCGGACTCCAGGTCCCAAGTGATGCTCAGGGACACAGGTTTCTGTCCCTGCAGCCTGTCCCCGAAGAGGGGTCAAGTCTAGGAGCGGCAGAACACCCTGCCCAGAGTCCTGAGGGACTCCTCTGCCGCGGGGCCAGCCCCGCCATCTTCCCTGTCCACCAGGGCCCTTCCCAGGGGGTAGCAGCCTCGTTTGCTACTTCCCTGGCCTTGCCCACTAGCTCCCCACTTTGCAGGCCGTGATGCTGACTCACCTCCCATGTGCCTTCTCCGGAGCATGAGCTCAAACCCCTGAGGGACCTCCAACTTCATATTTATTTTCTGTTCCCTTTGAGACCACAGATTCTCACTCAATGTGTGTTCACGCCATGTGCCTAGCTTGGAGCTGGGGTACAAGGGGTTATGAGTGAGACACCATTCCTGCCACACCCAGAGCTGACGGCCCAGTGGGGAGATAGCTGAGCAACCACGGGGGCTCTGGCCATACAGTGAGATTCCCTTGACCCAGGGGGGTGGAGGAAATGCTCTGTCAGGCAGCCCTCCTGGAGGCAGGTGAGGGGAGGGCAGGAAGGAGTTTTCTAGAGGGCCATGGCAAGGGACATGCAGTCAGGGAGGGAGGAGCCGGCGAGTGACTCGGAATGGCCAGGGCCAGAAAGCGGGAATGAGGGTCCAGCAAGGAGCTTAGATGTTACCCTGTGGGAGGGGGCGGTGGGAAGGGTTTTAGTGGATGGATTTGTGTCTTACTTAGATCACAGAGTGTGCACAACAGTTTGGAGAGGTCAGGACCAATAGAGAAACCGGCTGACTCCTGAGGAACTAGGGGGTGGGGAGATTTGGTGGCCCAGACAGGGAAGAGGAGAGAGGTGGATGGGTGGAGGGGTATCTGGGACTCGGACTTGTGGGGTGGGAGACCAGGGGGAGGAAAGGGTGACACCTGGCCTTGAGGTTGGGTGGCCAGGAGCAGGAGGTCCCACGGGGATGCTGGGGGCTGTGGGCCCGTGGGGCCCAGGGAGGGGAGCCCAGTGTGGAGCACGCTGGGTTCCGGGTGCCCTGAGACAACCCACGCAGGTTTAGATCTGCGCATCCGTGCTGTGCAGGTGTGTCTGAAGCCCCAGGATGGAGGAGACCCCCCAGCAGGGGTGACATGGGGAGCGGGAAGGCCTGCTGTCAGGCGGCCCTGGGACCACCAGCACTCGCAGGCGGTGGCCAGTGACCCCTGCAGAGGAGCGCACGGGGCAGGAGGGAAGCGGGGGCAGCACCAAGGAGAACAGAGCGGCAGGGCGACGCCCTGGGCGGGTAGGCAACATATAGAGTGGCCACGCCATCCCAGTTTGGTTTTAACATTCAAAGTCCCCTCCCGTGTGACCCAGAGATTCCACTCTTGGGCACAGACTCAAAAGAACTAGAACATGGTTTATATGTATATGTAATTGATTATGCTATTACAGTTGTCCCATTTTTCTCCCCTTTATTCCCCTCCATCTGCACCCCTGTCCCACTGGCTTTCCCCACCTCCCTTAGTTCATGTCCATGGGTCGTACATATAAATTCTTTGGCTTCTCCATTTCCTATACTATTCTTAACCTCCCCCTGTCTGTTTTCTACCTACCATTTATGCTTCGTATTCCCTGTACCTTTCCCCCTCTCTCTCCCTCCCACTCCCCTGTTGATAACCCTCCATGTGATCTCTATTTCTGTGGTTCTATTCCTGTTCTAGTTTGCTTAGTTTTTTTTTTAAGTTCAGTTGTTGATAGTTGTTTGTTGTCATTTTACTGTTCATAGTTTTGATCTTCTTTTTCTTAGATGAGTCCCTTTAACGTTCCATATAATAAGGGCTTGGTGATGATGAACTCCTTTAACTTATCTGGGAAGCAGCTTATCTGCCCTTCCATTCTAAATGATAGCTTTGCTGGATAGAGTAATCTTGGATGTAGGTCCTTGCCTTTCATGACTTGGAATATTTCTTTCCAGCCCCTTCTTGCCTGCAAGGTTTCTTTTGAGAAATCAGCTGATAGTCTTATGGAAATTCCTTTGTAGGTAACTCTCTCCTTTTCTCTTGCTGCTTTTAAGATTCTCTCCTTATCTTTAATCTTGGGTAATGTAATTATGATGTGCCTTGGTGTATTCCTCCTTGGGTCCAACTTCTTGACTCTCTGAGCTTCCTGGACTTCCTGGAAGTCTATTTCCTTTGCCAGATTGGGGAAGTTCTCCTCCATTATTTTTTCAAATAAGTTTTTAATTTCTTGGTCTTCTTCTCCTTCTGGCACCCCTATGATTCAGATGTTGGAACATTTAAAGTTGTTCCTGAGGTTCCTAAGCCTCTCCTCATTTTTTTGACTTCTTGTCTCTGCATTCTGTTCTGGTTGAATGTTTATTTCTTCCTTCTGGTCCAAATTGTTGATTTGAGTCCTGGTTTCCTTCCCTTCACTGTTGGTTCTGTGTATATTTTTCTTTATTTCACTTTGCATAGCCTTCACTTTTTCCTCTATTTTGTGATTATACTCAACCATTTCTCTGAGCATCCTGATAGCCAGTGTTTTGAACTCTGCATCTGATAGGTTGGCTATCTGTTTATTGCTTAGTTCTTTTTCTGGAATTTTGATCTGTTCTTTCATTTGGGGCACATTTCTTTGTCTTGGTGCAGCTGTTACATTGTAAGGGGTGGAGCTTTAGGTATTTGCCAAGGTGGGGCAACCTGCTTGGCTGGGTTGTGGCGCTGTATGTGGGGGAGGGGTCTGAGAGGGAACAATGCTGCTTGCTCGGCTCTCCATCTGCGTTCAGTCACTTCCTCTGCTACTCACAAGCAAATTGGGCCTTTCTGGTGCTGATTCCCGGGTTGCTGGACAACCCACAGTTCTAGGTACGTCCTAGGACCCTGTGGATCTCTCTAATGCATTGTCCTGTGAGGCTGGGAGTTTCTCCTGCCGTCACAACTCCCACAGGTTTTTCCAGTCAGAAGTTTTGAGGCTTTGTTTCCCCGTGCTGGAACGCTGGGTTGTGTGGTCTGTCTCGCTTCCCAGTTGCTCCTCCTGGTTTATCCACACGCAAACGTAGGGCTGTCTGCTCTGCCAGCCGCTGCCTTGCTTGCTTCCTTTCCACCCCGGCTGCCTGTCTCCACCCCTCCTACTGGTCCGAATGAATATTTCTTCTTTAATTGCTTGATTGTCAGACTTCCGTACAGTTCCATTTTCTGGCAGTTCTGGTTATTTTTGTTTTTAAATTTGTTGTTGTCCTTCTTTTGGTTGTGCAAGTGGGCAAAGTGTATCTACCTATGCCTCCATCTTGGCCGTAGGTCTCTTACTAGAGCATGTTAATGAATGTTCATGGAATTACCATTCGCAGCCACAAAGTGAGAACAGTCCACGGGTCCATCAACAGATACACGATTGACAAACTGTGGTCCATCCACACAATTGACTATTAGTTGGCCATAAAAGGGTAGGAGTCCCTGACACAGGCCACAGCATGAATGGACCTGGAGAACATGCTGAGTGAGAGAATCCATGAAATGTGTGATTCCAGTCGTATGAAATGTCCAGAACAGGCAAGTCCGCAAAGACAGAAAGCAAATCGGTGGTTACTACGGGCAGGGGCAGGGGATGGGGAGGGACGGCTTCATGGCAAAGGGTTTCCTTCGGGGCATGAAAATGTTCTGGAACTGGACAGAGCTGGTGATTGTACAACACGAGCAATGTACTAAATGCCACTGAACCGTTCACTTTAAAAATGGTTACAATGGCAAATTTTGCATAATTTACAGTAATAATAATAATAATAATAATAATAATAAATGTCCCGGAGGCTCTCCTCCTGGAAACCCCTCAGTTCTGGGCGAGCCGGGGTGGCAGGTTCCCAGCTCCAAGGACCGAGGGGAGCACAAGCTTTGGGGCCCTGGAGGTGGCCGGTGACGGTAGCAGAGCTGCTGCAGCACACAGTAGGGCACGGGCGGGGCTGTGGGCGGGCGGGAGAGAGGCTGCGAAATCAGCTGGTGGGCCAGAACCTGCTGGCTGTGAGAACCGGGAGCAGGGAAGATGCCCCTGAAGGGAGCAAGTTAGGTTGTTTGGTTTTTAAATCCCAGCAATTTGACTGTGTTTAAATGCTAATGAGGCCAGTAAGTACAATGCATTGAAGAAACCTCCTTTTTTTTTTTTTCCTAAATGGGGAGAGAAAAATATCAGTAAGAATGACCCGAGAGGTAGGTAACCTTCATAAATGAAGCACTTCCAAAAGCCAATTAGAAAGACACCCAAACCTGAAAAGCCGGTTGTCTGGAGAAGACCAGCGGTCAGTGACTCACGGAAGAGGGGCCGAGACCAGGGGTAGACAGAGGGGCCCACTGAGGCCCCTCCAGGGTGAGGCCTAGACTGCAGGCATGGGGAGACCGGGCAGGACCTGGGTGGCGTGCCACATTGGGTGCCCATCTCTGTTGTGTTTCTGGGTCTGGATAGGCCTTGGCGAGGTTTTCTGCGCCAGTCTTGTGGGGCGGCTGTGTGAGCGGAAGCGTTTGGGGAGCACAGCTAGCAAGGCGGACGGCCGCCGGGATGTGCCCTGGTGCCCAGGCTCAGGGGAGCCTCAGATTTTAACCCTGCTACCCCCTGAGAGGCACCATCCTGCCCAGGGAGAGAGGAGTGCCCAGATTCCAAAATCAATCAGGGTGCACGGTCAGGGGCTTGGGCCCCACACCCTTTGCTCTGGGCTGAATTACGCCCCTGAATCCATTTACGGAAGCCCACGCCTCCAGCGGGACTGAGTTTGGCGATGGAGCTTTAGGAGGTGGCTGAGGTGAAATGAGGTCATGAGGGTGGGGCCCCACCCCACTAGGACTGGCAGCCTTATGAGAAGAGGAAGAGAGAGAAATCTCTCGCTCTCTGCCACGTGAACACAGCAGGGAGGTGGTTGTCCCCCAGCCAGGAAGAGACCTTCCCTGAAACCGGACCAGGCTGGCACCCGGATCTCGGACTTCCAGCCCAAGCTCCAGCCTGTGGCAATTATTATGGTGGCCTGAGCCAACTAAGAGACCATCCAGGCTTGTCTGGGGTCTCAGAACACACACCCCTGTCCTACTGTCAGCTGTCCTTTCACTTGCCCTGCCCATAGACCACCTACCATGGAGGCTGCTCTTTAAATGGCGCCCTCTGGTGGCCTTCAACGAGGAGAGCAAGAGAGGCCCACTGCTCAGTCTGGGCAGAGGGCTGACAGCTGAGGAGTGGGTATCTGCCCAGGGCAGGAGTGGGAGGCAGTATGCAGAAGGGCTGGAAAGATCCATGAAGCAGCTGCAGCTCTGAGGACTAGCAGCCCTGGGTCAGGGGGAGTATTTAGTCACGGTGCTCAGCATGCAGCAAGAACCTGAGGAGAGGCATGTTGAATGAATGAATGAATGAATGGCGTAGGGTTCTCAGAAAGGAGGAGGTCTACCTGGGAGAGCTCAGAGGTCCGAGAGCCCAGAGGATTTGCTACCAAGGCCTCAAAGGAAGGAACAGGCCTCCCGCAGTGAGGCGGGAGGAAACTGGAGCAGGGAGCATGCGTGTTCTGTGACAGCTGATGCCTGTGGCTGGGGTGCGGGTGGGTTCTGCCTGGCTGGTGTAGGGGTCTGAAGTAGGAGAAAGTCTCGCCTGTGCACCAGCCTCCGAGATCCCGTATGCTGAATGCTCAGGGGTCTTGGAAGGCCACAAGCCATGGGACACAGAGTCCCAGGGCCAGCTCTCCCCGACTGCTGGAGGCCCTGGGAAGGCCAGGCTCTGCACAGCTCCGGGTCATGCAGCCTGGGTGTCAGAGCTACCGAACTAGCCTTCTTCTGCTGAGGATCCCTGCTTGTTCTGGGCTCCGTTCAGAGTCCGCAGATGACAAGTGGGTTTTCACTTGATGACTGGAATGGAGTATGGTTCCCCGGTGTACACATGGCTTCCAAAAGCCAAAGGCGCCACTAAACACTCTGCCTCTTTTTTGTTGGCAGGAAGTGCAACATATAAATTGTCCTTTACTTGGGAAGGGGTGTCTCCACCACACCCAGTCACTGCACCCGAAAAACTTCATCAGTGAGTCATGCCACGGCAGGCGGGTGTCTCACGAGGCTGACTGTGATGTCATCAGTGTGGAGGACCAGTGGGGTGCTCTGCTGGGTGGCTGGGTTATCATGGGCAAGACTGTGGTGCCTCCTGGTGTCCTTTCTGGCGACCTGCTTTGATGGGGATTGGAAAGAACACAGTCACCAGGTCAGCAGTCGCCTTCCAAAAGCGCAGGTGCCAGCACAGCGTCTACTGCTGCTGCCGACAACACGCGCCCGAGCTCACACGGTGTTTGCAGGGACTGTGCTGGTGAACACACTGGGCTACGACAGGACCGCCCCCACCCCCATGTCTGAGCGTGGCGCCACCTTTGCCGTTCTGCAGGGGGTGTCGTTGCCTCCTGTGCACAGTCTCAGCCTGGAGGGGAGGAGGGGCGTTTCGTTTCCAGGGTCTTAGCCTTTCCCACCATAATGGCTCCAGGGTGGACGGAGAGTTCTCTCTGGGAAAATCAGAAGCTCATTGCTCTCTCTTCTCTTCTCTGAGCCGGGGATGGGTCCCTAACACCTCAGTCACCCCTTGACTGACGGCAGTGCACAGCTAGGATCTGGCAGCAAGTTTTGTCTCCGCTGTTGTGGTGTTTGTGTTGTATTTCTATTTACGACAAGAGACACTGCTCGTCCACTCCTGGTAGTGCTGTCCAGTTCTTATTTTAATCCCAGGCCTTAATTAAACATTTGAACAAATGCGAAGAAAAATCGTGGCTGGGGCTGGGGGAGGGTCTGAGTGCTGTGGGTGAGGACTGTGCAGAAGCCACAGCCTAGGCTCTCTGCCCTCCCCTGGTAGCTGCGCCCTGTGGGCCGGCTGTCCTCACTTGGGCAGTTTTCTGTTCACATTCTGTTCACATACTGAGTGCCCATTCCATGCCAGTCCCCTCTCCCCATGCCCTAGGGACCCAGGGATGAACCAGATACAGTTTTGACCTGGAAGGGCTCCCAGGGTGGCTGGTGCTTTGGGGAAATGGCCAGCAAGGGGCTGGGTGGAAGAGATTGCAGCTGCTCCTGGGCTGGATCAGCACTGAGCCAGCAGGGACCCCTCTGAGAGCAGTGGGGCCTGAGCGGGGAGCCCTGACTGCAAGTGGGATGGTTGTATTGGGCACTGGGGACAGGCTTTCAAGCAGGACAATGGGGCGCTGACCTCTGTGCCTGGACCTCTTGTGCCCTCTGACTTCATGCCCTGACCTCATCTGCACCATGCCCTCCTTCATGCTGCTCCACCCTCTGACCTCAGCTACAGGGACCTTGCCTGTTGAGATGCTTAAGGTGGGGGCCTGTAGTTAATCCTCGTGGCCACACGGGGGCGCATCCGGGCCCACTTGCTCCTTGGAGGAGGGGCGTGGCCAAGGTCGGGTAGCCGGTGGAACACGGGCCCTAATACCCGGCCGCTGTGCAGGTAGGGGCCGGGCTGCCCTGCCGGGACTCCTACGGAGGCGATTGACAGGCAACTGTTAAACTCGAGCCTTTCTAGGTGACCTTCTTTGATCCTCTACTAAAGATAAGCTTTAGTTTAGCAACTACAGAAACCGCTTACATTTGTGTGCAGGGTGTGTGTGTGTGTGTGTGTGAGAGAGAGAGAGAGAGAGGGGGGGGGAGAGAATGCGCATGCTCACTTGGCGTAGGCATTTTTGGAATGTAAAATGACCACAGTATTTTGGAGACACTACTAACTGAGATTAAGAAACCTGTTCCTACTGTGCCCTCTTGTTAATCTTGTTTAGGTTTTAGTCTCCTGCACTAGACCATTCACACTCCAGGAAAGTGTGAATATTAGTCTGCTTTCTCACTGCACATTCCCAGCGCCTAGAACAGTGCCTGGTGTGTGGTGATTGCTCAGTAAATATTTATGGGATGAGTGAATAGATGAGCCAGCCGTCGCTGGTTAACTGAAAGTATCTGCACTGAGTTGTCTGAGTCAGACTAGGAAGTTGATATTGATTATGAAACAAAGTTTCACTTGTGCACCCCTGGTCCTTGCCGACACCTGAAGTAGTGAATTATGCTGCTGGTCACCTCTGCGCAGCTCGGCCTCTGGCATCCCAGTATTCCTTCCGCCCTGAGGGCCAGGGACTGGGGGTGTAGGTACTGGGGCACCCCTTCCACCTTGGGGAAGGGGGCGGGGAGTGGGGGCAGCCTGCCGGGCTGTCCGGAAGAGGGGAGGGACCCTGGTGGACAGACAGAAGAGCCACTGGCCGAGAACATGGGCCTTTTCCTGTCTCAGCCCTGCCTGCCTAGGCGGAGGTAAATCGAGACCCACAGAAAACAATCAAGAGTCCTCGCGCTGGGTTTTAGAAGTTAGAATTTCTATTACCAAGTGCTGCTCAATCGGTCCAGATCTTCCCACCGTTCTTTGCTGCGCCCCCTGGTGGAACTCTGCTGCAACACTCACTGGGGCAGTAGGTCTTTTCCACCGGCTGCCCCGCTGCGCGCCCCCCCCTCCCCGGCTGCCCTGCTGGCCCACCCCCCTCTGACCCCCACCCCAGTGGCGCTGGCCCTGCCCCATCCTCCTTAAGTAGGGGATTCTAGTTCAGGGGATCCCTCCTCTCACTCAACACCATGCCTCTGGGGTCTGGCTGTGTCGCTGAGTGAACTTCTAATTTGCTGCTTCCTTTGTGCTAGCATGCCCCCTCTTTTGATGATCCACGATCTTATTCTTTGTGTGAGAATCTTCTCTGGGTTATTTTCCCACAGGGGCAGATGTTGGGGCCAGGTACACCCAATTTCACTAAGTGTGGCTAAGTGATTTTTCTGACTGGATACGTGTGCTTGTTCTTGCCCCGCGTAGAAGGAGGCCCCCAAAGGTCCGTCTGTGTCCTCGTCTCTGGCGCCAGCGGCTACCTCGCTGCGAGGCCCGTGATTAAGGACTGTGAGGGGAGGAGCTGCTCCTGGATTGTGGGGGGGTGGGAGGCCCTAAAACAACCACGCGTGTTTTTAGGAGAGACACACAGAGGGGACACGTGAAGGCGGAGACAGAGAATGCAGCGAGGCGGCCGTCCCTCCCGTGTAGAAAGAGGAGAGAATAGAAATACGTTTCTGTCGTGTTCATCTGCCAGGCTTGCAGTTCCAGGAAATGAACACATTTACTTGCCTTCAGGACACCAGGGTTCCCGTTTCTCTGTGTTTTCCTAACCTGCTATCCTGTGTCTTAAATTTTCCCTTTCTGACAGTTACCTTTAGAATTCTTTCACCGTGTTCACCAGCATCATGCTTGCTTTGTTTCAGTAACTCCAACCAACTGAACCGCCTGGCCAGGGCCCTGGGGGATGTGATTTTGCAGCGACGCTATTTCAACCCTCTGTGTCTGCGAAAGGGAGCCAGGAGCCTACACGAACCTATTTCCTGGCAAGCGGAAACTGCACCCAGCAGCCTTTGCTGAGCTCCCCTTCTGCAGCAGGCAGCCAGAGTTGTGTCTGTGGCTGGTGCCCAGGGTGTCGCTGATGCAGGAGTCAGCGGGATATGTGGCCAGGTGCCTGGCATGGGTTGGACGTGGGATGGATAAGGGTCCAACAAGAGACCTGACGCTACCCTCGCCCTTCCTGCTGGTTCAGCCTGGCTCCCCGAGCGATACATAACATCCAGCCCATACATCCCTGCACGTCTCTGCTGAGGACACGTAGCTTCCTGCAGGCTGGGGCCCCGGCTGTCCGGTTAGTGGAGGTCATGGGCCAGACCATCCTCTCGCCCCTGGTCTCCCCACAACTGAAGCAAACCTTCATAGCCCGTGGATGTGTCCCTGAAACTTGGAAGGTGTCCTCACGGATACCAGACCATCCTCACCTTCCTCCCCTTCGCCCCGCAAACCTGCTCGCCAGGCGTGTCCTGCAACTCCGCCATGCGACCTAGTCCACTTCTCTCTCACACGGCCACCGTGGGCAAGCTGGTGAGGGCCGCCCTGCCGCTCTCTCCCTGTGACAACAGCCCTTCCCAGCAATCTGACATGCCGCGCTCGCATCTCCCGGGGACTCTGCGCACCGGCTGCTCCCTCTGGTGGCGCCTGCGCCTCCGCTGGCGGTCTGCTCGGTGCCGCCCGCTCTACCTCCGCACCTGCCACCTCCCTCAGCTCCCTCTTTGCCCTGAGCCCATCTCAGACCTCTTCTTTCCTCATAAACGAATAACATTAAAGTAGATTTTATTTTTTAGAGCATGTTTAGGTTCCCAGACAACTGTGTACAAAGCCCATGTACGCAGTTCCCCATCCATGAACGGCGTTCATTAGTGCATGCGTGTGTGACAGCTGATGAGCCGATAGGGACACAGTTTTATCAGCCGAACCCCACAGCTCACCTTAGGACCCCTCCTGGTGCATCCTGCGGCTGTGACAAGTGTGCAGTGACGCGTACCCACTGTCGCACTGTGTCTCCCTCTTGGAGCGCCCCCCCCCACCGGCTTACCCCCATCTGACCAGGCAGCCCCTGGGGATGCTTTTCTCATGGAAAGTTCCGACCTGACAACCACAGAAGAGCACCTTGTCTACAAGGTCGCACACACAGGCTGTGGAGGTGCAGCCCCGCTCCGGGAAGTGGCCGAACGCACGCTCTCCCCGCGCAGCCCTCTGGACAGCCTGCTCTCAGAACGCCCTCTCTCCCCACCCTCTTACTTTTTACTGGGCGGCAGCCAGCTCCCACCTGCAGCTGGAGCTTCATTTTTTTCTCAGGTGAAAAAACACCTGGTGAGAGAAGCACCTCAGAGCTCACTGAGACCCCCTTATCTGGACAGCAGACCAGCAGAAACTGAGAAGCTCAGGCACGCCAAGGTTGGGTGGGGCTGGCTGGGCTGACACCGGGAAAGCCACCTGGGGAACGACCGCCGCCAGGTCAGCCTCCTGCAAGGCCTACTTCGGGGTGGAAAAGCTCTTGCCTGGGTCCCCCCCAGGGGACAGGCACCATCCGGTCTGAGGCGATGCTGGCCATTCGGGGTCACTCCTGGGGGCTAGTGCAGGGTCTGCCAGCACGCCGTGGGGAGTTGCACAGGAATGAAGACTGCAGAGCAACAGGAGGGCACGACATTAGCGGTGCCCACGCACGCGGGGGTCTCCCCGACTGGCACCCAAGGACATACGTCGGGAAGGATTGCGCACTGCCTGGCTCTGAACGCGGCCTCACGGTGCCGGGTTGTGTGCAGCTGGGAAACGTAGGGAGGAAAGCAGCAGAAGTCAGGGTTGGGGGTCTCCAACCAGACGCCCATGGGTCGGTGCCACCCCGGTGTCCTGTGCCCCGCCTGGCCCCTCTCAGCCTCCGGCCTGGCCCGTGGAGATCTGAGCCCGGCCGTGAGGGCAGCGGGAGTCCCTGGGGGCTCCAGACCGCCCCAGCCCCCCACCCCTGGCAGGGGTAGAAGGTCACCTGGCAGGTTCTCGCCCCACATTTCTAGATTTTAGCTGAGAAGCAAACTTCACCCAGTGGACTCTGTTATCCTTTTACTTCTTCAGATTTGTCCACTCCAAAGTATATTATCTGTTCCTTCTTCTCCGAGTAGGAGATCCCTCCTTGCACACAGGGCTTCCAAATGCAGGCCGCGTCAGGCAGCGGAGACGATGCTCAGCCCGCTGCCGAAAGTCCCCTGCGTCGCCCTCCAACCCGAGCCCGGCGGGCGCCCGGCCATGCCCGCGCTGCCCACCGAGCTCCCGGTCCCGAGGCCGGGCCCCCCGCAGCCTGGCCGGCGGGGCCCTGCGGCCAGCAGGCTGGAGCCTGCGGGGCCAGCGGTTTGGTCCCCGGAGTGGAGGGGTCCCCTTCTCTCCCCATCCGGACGCAGAGCCCGGAGGGGGGGGGTGCGGGGAAGGGGGACGCGGTGGGTGGGGGGCGCGCGGCAGCCCGGCCTCTGCCGGACCCGCGGGACAGCGCGCCGCTTCTGTTTTCCGCTCTTTCCCGTTCTCTGTTTCTGAGACGTGATGCTGGCTCTCCATGTCGGACAGTAAGAGAATTCTTCCACATTCCAGGTTGTAGCCCTGACTGGCGCGGCTCGGTCGGTTGGGTGCCGCCCACAGCGTGGAGGTCGCCAGGCTGATGCCTGGGCTGCGGGTTCGGTCCCTGGTCAGGGCGCGTTCGCGAGGCAGCTGATGGACGTTTCTCTCTCACACCGATGTTTCTCTCCCGCTTTCTCCCTCCCTTCCCCTCTCTAAAAAAAAATAATAATAATAAATAAAAATTCCAGGTTTTATTATTTGATCAAATTTTTTATTTAAAAATTTAAAATGTTTCCATTACAGCTGACACACAGTATTATGCCGGCTTCAGGCCTACAGCGGGGAGGTCAGACACTGACGGACCTAACTTACCAAGGGGTCGCCCCGCAAGCCCAGCACCCACCCGACCCCACGCACCGTCCCTGCAGTATCATCAGTTATATTTCCCATGCTGTGCTCTACATTTCTGTGACTTTTATAATGGGCAGTTTGTTCGACATCTGGTCAAATTTAAGGAGAAAGGTGGAGCCGGGGCTGGGGCAGGTCTGGGTACTCTGCTCACGGCCTCCTCCCCCGACTCTGGCAGCCGCGTCCTGTGGGACGGGTGCCCTCACGTGGGCAGTTTTCTGCTCACGTTTGGGGGTGAAAACTGAGCTCACGCTCTGTGCCCAGTCCCCTCCCCTGTTATCCCGGGGTTCAAGGATGAACCTGAGATGTGGCCCTGCTGTGGCCCGGCTCCCAGGACAGCTGGTGCTTTTGGGGAAGTGGCTGGTGAGAAGCTGGGAGGGAAACGTGCAGCTGCCCCTCGTCTTGGCTCACTGCTCAGACAATGGGGAGCCCTCCGTGGACACCAGGGTCTGAGCCGGGAGCGACACCCCCTGGGGGGCTACAGTATGTTGGGCACCTGGACAGAGACAGGAGCTGGGAGATGCTGAGGACTTCGCTGAAGGAGGGATCACACGTTCTCCCTTCCTCCCTGGCAGCAGCTATGCAAAGAGCGCAGGTCCGAGAAACCTCAGGGCATTGCCTGTTGAGGACATGCTAGCGCACAAGCTGTGTGAGGTCCTGACAAGCTGTTTGTGACCCAGGCTCATATCTGAGAACAGTTTTTGTTTGGCATTTTCTTGACCCAGGAGCTGGCCAGGCTCCCAAGGCCTTCAGGTGGCCGTCATCGTATTCCCACAGAGTGGGAGGGGAGCTGGAGCTTGGGGAGGGGCCCTTGTTCTCGCATACCAAACAGTCCACCCCAACACCGGTGCCTGCCTTTTCTTCTGCTCTGTACCATCTGCGGTTACATCTTCCGTGTACGTCCTGGGGAGGGAGGAGGATGGGTGAGACATTGTATCCATGCTCTGCAGCAACGGTGTAACAGCAAAGGAGTAGCAGACTCATCAGAGTGTACAATGCTGATCGCCAGCTCCAAGACAACTTTCCAAACCCTGTTAAGATCCTCCTCTAAGGTGGACTGGGTTTGTTTTCTGAGGCAGCCCCGCAGTGGCAGAGAGGGGCATCTCCGAACACACCCAACAGTCCAAAACACGTGACTGGAGCGCTGCTCCATCAGCGCATCTTGCTGATCGCCTGCGCTGAAGTCAGGAGACAAATGTGTGGTCGGCACCATAGAGGCAAATCAGCACGGTGGGTAGAACACAGGCCGCGCTCCTCCCAGTGCAAGAGGAGTGGCTTGTTCAGGCGATCTCCGTGGCCTCCCGTGCTGTTCCTTTTGACCGGCGACTTACCTACCCCTGGCCTAGAATGCTGGCTGTGTGAGGAGGAGTGTGAATCTGCCAGATGGAAATAATGAAGGTACCTGCCCCAGTAAGTGTCCCAGGGTTGTTTACTTGAAGAGTAGATGGCCACTTCCCAGTTATGGTAGGTTGCATATGCAAGCCCTGGGCAAGACCCTCCCCCCATGGGGCCAGGAGAGCACACCAGCAGGTACGTTTGAGTTTCCCAGGGCCAGGTTAATACACTAGCTTCAGGGTGTGTGTCCCGGGGTGCTGGCAAGGACAGGTTACTCTCTGTTCCCCCAGAAGGTCTCATCTTAGCACCGTTGTTGGAACTCGCACACTCAGTGGGGATGCCCACTTCTGCTCAGCCTCTGGATGCTGCAGGTGGTCTGGTTGGGGCCCTTCATTCGTGGTTAGTGGTGCAGCAGAGAGTCTTGTGGTCCAAGTAATATTCCAGTCCATGGGCGGAACATTTTTTTATCCAGTCCTGAACCGATAGACTGTTTCCACCTTTTGGCTGGTGTGAATCACGCTGTTGTGAACTTGCGTGTTCAAGCAACTGATAAGAGTTTTCAGGGCATTTCTCAACCGTCCATTCTAACATTCCAGCCATTCAATGTTGGGGCACTCAGCCCAGTCTTGCACACAGTGTCCTGTAAATTGAGCCCCTTGGTCACCTTCAATAGCTTGCAAAGTGCCACACAAAACCAGTAGTTCCCGTAAGCCCTGTATGGTAGCCACTGACTATGTCCTTCCACCTCCTCCATCCAAGTGGCTTCTGTGAGCAGCTGGCACACCATGGCTTGTCCGTTGCGTGAGCCAGCAGTGTGCCAGGCTTGGGTGGCGCTGGAACCGTGCCAGCTTGCACTGGCGAAGGGCCATTCAGCTCTTCCTTGAGTGTTCTTTCAGCATCTCCGTCTGACACGAAGGTGGCGGGCCCAACAGCATCTGCAGTCCCTGGCCCGGAGGGGATGCTGCGCGGGCGTGCCTCTGCTGCAGGCAAACACTCTGTCTCCCTGCAGCCTGTGTCTGCGCTGTGCCGGCCTTCGGAGCGTGAGGCAGGCCATGCAGCCCCCCCTCAATGGGGCAGGTGGTCCGCACCGCGATGGCAGAGCATCCGGTTACAGGCTCGGCTGCTGGGGGCTCGGTAGGCAGCACAGAGCTGCTTCTCCATTAGACTGCATGTTTCTTCTGCCCCTTTCCATACCTGGGGCCAAAACCCTGCTGGGCGCAGAGCCTCCCCTGCTGTTGCCAAAGACCCCGTGACACCCCCCCGCCGGGCGACGTGTACACACAGCTCTCCAGGCAGGGCTGGTCAGAGATCCCAAGCACCTGCACCCGTGCCTCCTCAACAGCCCATTGATGCTTCTCCTGCCGGCCCCACTGCAGTCCTTCCCTTAGAAGAGCATACAGAGGTCTCATGGTCTGGGCTAAATGAGGGACAAATGACCTAGTACCCAGCAAATTCTTGCAACATTTTCCTCCTAGTGGGTAAGGGACAAGCTTGTGTTTTATCTTTAACAGCATTAGGGAATACTTTCATCTCACCAGATGAGATAACACCCAAGAACTTGACAGGTAGCCTTTTTCTTTTTTTTATTCTGGTTGTTAAGAAACCAGGAAGACCCATTTTTTTGTCCTTCTGTTCCATTTTTAATATATTTTCTTGAGCTATTTTTTCAACTATTCTATTGAATATTTAATTTATTATATTTTTAATGTCCAAGGGCACTTGGTTGTCATTTCTCTGGTATATGATATTAGAAGAAAACAGTATGCAATTATGTAATCCTTGTTTCATAAATGCAGATCTTCTTTCATCTCCCTGAAAATTTACTCAGACTTTTTCTATTTTTTTCTTAATTGTTAGTTGAATAGCTTTGTTTTTGTTTTTTAAAAGATTTTTATTTATTTATTTATTTTTACA
Source organism: Micronycteris hirsuta (assembly GCA_004026765.1). Classification (NCBI taxonomy): domain Eukaryota; kingdom Metazoa; phylum Chordata; class Mammalia; order Chiroptera; family Phyllostomidae; genus Micronycteris; species Micronycteris hirsuta. Next base: position 16,613 of record PVJI01003720.1, on the reverse strand, counting down.
CAGAGGGAAGGGAGGGAGAAAGAGAGGGAGAGAAACATCAATGTGTGGTTGCCTCTTGAACACCCCCCAATGGGGTCCTGGCCCATAACCCAGGCATGTGTCCTGACTGGGAATTGAACCAATGACCCTTTGGTTTGCAGGCCAGCACTCAATCCACTGAGCCACACCGGCCAGGGCTGTTAGTTGAATAGCTTTGAATAACTTTTTTTTCTCAGTTGTTTTTACTTTGCTTTCTAACTTTTCAATTTAATGCTTCCCTGGTCAGCCCCAACTGTTTTATTCATATTTAAGAACAAGTCAGGCAGAATTCTGGCCAAGATGGAGGCGTAGGTAGATATACTTTGCCTACTCGCACAACCAAAAGAAGGACAACAACAAATTTAAAAACAAAAAATAATCAGAACTGCCAGAAAATTGAACTGTATGCAAGTCAGACAACCAAGGAGTTAAAGAAGAGACATTCATCCAGACTGGTAGGAGGGGCAGAGATGGGCAGTCGGGACAGAGGGGACACATGGCAGGGTGGTGGCTGGAGGACCCAGAGGGCCAGACGGCAGCTGGCAGTCCCACATTTATGTGCGGATAAAGCGGGAGGAACAGCTCAGAAGTGAGACAGACCACACAACCCAGGGTTCCAGCTCAGGGAAATAAAGCCTCAAAACCTCTGACTGTAAAAACCTGTGGGGGTTGAGGCAGCAGGAGAAACTCCCAGGCTCACGGGAGAGTTTGTTGGAGAGACACACGGGGTTCTAGAATATACACAAATCTACCTACCCAGGAATCAGCACCAGAAGGGCCCAATTTGCTTGTGGGTAGTAGGGGAAGTGACTGAAAGTGGGTGAAGAGCTGAGCAAACCACATTGTTCCCTCTCAGACCCCTTCCCCACAGACAGCGCCACATCACAGCCAAGTGGGCTGTCCCACCCTGGTGAACACTTAACGCCCCACCTCTTACAATATAACAGGCGCACCGAGACAAAGAAATGTGGCCCAAGTGAAAGAGTAGATCAAAGCTCCAGAAAAAAAACACAACTAAGCAATGAAGAGACAGCCAACCTATCAGATGCACAGTTCAAAACACTGGTAGTCAGGATCCTAACAGAAATGGTTGAGTATGGTCACAAAATAAAGAAAAAATGAAGATTATGAAAAGTGAAGTAAAGGAAAACATACAGGGAACCAACAGTGAAGGGAAGAAAACCAGGACTCAAATCAACAGTTTGGACCAGAAGGAAGAAATAAACATTCAACCAGAACAGAATGAAAAAACAAGAATTAAAAAAAAATGAGGAGAAGCTTAGGAACCTCTAGGACAACTTTAAATGTTCCAATAACTGAATTATAGGGGTGCCAGAAGGAGAAGAGGAAGACCAAGAAATGGAAAACTTATTTGAAAAAATAATGGAGGAGAACTTCTCTAATCTGGCAAAGGAAATAGACTTTCAGGAAGTTCAGGAAGCTCAGAGTCTCCCAAAGAAGTTGGACCCAAGGAAACACACACCAAGGCACATCATAATGACGTTATCCAAGATTAATGATAAGGAGAGAATCTTAAAAGTGGCAAGAGAAAAGGGGACAGTTACCCACAAATGAGTTCCCATAAGACTGTCAGCTGATTTCTCAGAAGAGACCTTGCAGACAAGAAGGGGGTGGGAAGAAGTATTCCAAGTCATGAAAGGCAAGGACCTACATCCAAGATTACTCTATCCAGCTAAACTCTCATTTAGAATGGAAGGGCAGATAAAGTGCTTCTCAGATAAGGTCAAGTTCAAGGAGTTCATCCTCACCAAGCCCTTGTTATATGAAATGTTAAAGGGACTTATCTAACGAAAAGAAGATCAAAACTATGAACAGTAAAATGACAACAAATTCACAACTACCAACAACTGAACCTAAAAACAAAAACTAAAACAAACTAAGCAAACAACTAGAACAGGAACAGAATCACAGAAATGGAGATCACATGGAGGGTTATCAGTGGGGAGGGGGTAGAATGGGGAAAAGGTACAGGGAATAAGAAGCATGAATGGTAGGTAGAAAACAGACAGGGGGAGGTTAAGAATAGCGTGGGAAATGGAGAAGCCAAAGAACTTATGTGTACGACCCACGGACATGAACTGAGGGGGTGGGAATGTGGGCGGGAAGGGGGTGCAGGGTAGAGGGGAATAAAAGGAAGAAGAAAATGAGACAAATGTAATAGCATAATCAATAAAATATACTTAAAAAAAGAACAAATCACTAGGTTTTGGGGTAGTTTATGCCAAAAATTACCACCATAACTAATTCTACTTTTCTAACAAACAAGAACAACTGTTTTTATTAACAGTTCAAATACGACTGAGGTTCTCTCTCTCTTTCATGTGAAGATAAAAGATCTTTGTTTTTGTTAACATTACAGGTCATTTAACAATAAAATGCTTATCTTCAAATTTCTACTCTTTGCTGTTTGCCTAATTTGTAGCTTTTAAAAAATTATTATTGTTGTTATTCTATTACAGTTGTCCCAATTTTCCCCCTCGCGCCCTCCACCCACCCTAACCCGCCCCCAGCTCCCACGGTCAGTCCCCCACCGTTGTCCATGTCCGTGGGTCGTTCACACATGTTCTTTGAATGGTGCTTTCCCCGTTTTTCCACCGTTACCCCCGCCCACGAGGGAGGTTCCCAGTGCTGACCCCTGTCTGCAGCCCGTTGGCTGCTGGACTACCTGGATTTATTCTACGATGGTTGGGCAGCACGCCAGACTTCCCAGGTGCCGTCCCTGCATTGTCCAGGGACCAACGGTCCTCTAGGGATGGATCCTTCAGCCTAGTCTTGGGGGGTGACCCGGGGCAGGTGGGAGAGGAAGGCCCGGCTCCTGACATGGGTGGTTTTCCCTCAGCTCCTGCCCCAGCCTCGTGTCTCTCCTCCCCCTCCCTCTGCTCCTCCGTGCTCAGTGACCCTAAGCTTCAGCCTCTGGTTCACTTTCTTCAGAAAATAAATCTGGGCCTGTTTCCTGGGGTGGGTGGGTGGGGTGGTCAACTGACTCTCCGCCCGACGAGGCTCCGAAGCTGTGTGTCCAGACCGTCAACGGCCCCCCTGTTCACGGTCCCTGTGGCAGCCCCGCCGAGATCCGAGGTGCCTGGGCCCCTCTGGGACCCAGCGGCCCTGTCTTCATGAGTCCTGGCAGAGCGAGGGGGCTTCGAAGCAAGCACCAGAAAAGTGGGCTGTGCTTCTCCCCACCCCAAGCTTCTTCACCCCCTGCACCTGCTTCCCGGGGTCCGTCACTGCTGCCGCCTCCCTCTTTCTTTCCTCTGAGCTCGCACCGCTTGTCTGTCCCCCGCTCTGCTGTCGCTGCGGCCGGGGGTGGTGGTGGGGCACGCAGGTCCAGCCCCTGCCCCGCTCCGCTTTACTGGAAGGCCGCCTGGTTTCCATTTTCACAGCTTCACGATGGCAGCTGCATAATTTGCCCCATGTTCTGCCTTGCAGCTTCCTGGGACCTCCTCACCTGTATTTTCCTCCAGACAAACTTGGGGATCACTTTTAATGTTCGTTAACTCAATCAGCCCCTACCACGGTGGCTCGTTTGGTTGCAATGTTGCCCCATAAACCAAAAGGTTGTGGGTTTGATTCCTGGTCAGGTGAGGATAAAAAAAAATTGTTTGAGAACAGTCAGGTTTGCTTGCGGTGCACATTCTACAGGGGTTTTTGAAGAGTTGCTATTTGATGACAGCGTCTCTTTTCGGCAACTTTGAATGACATTTTATTTCGTGTTATTTTCCTTCTCAGGTCATCGTGAGCTTGGTGGCTGTCGTGGTCTCGGAAGCCCTCCTGGGAGGGCTGTCCTCGGCGCCAGTCCACAGGGACGTGCGGATGCGGCCATGCACTGGGTCTTCACGGGGACGGCATCTCACTGGTTATTGCTGAGATTAAAAAGATGAGTTTCTTCTTCTTTCTCTCCTTACTTGCGTTTAAAACATTTATCTTCCATCTAGACACCTTGGGAAACTTAATCTTAAAACCTTTTCAGTTGAGGCTTTTGGCTTTTCTGGGAAGAAGATTGTATTATCTGCCAACGATTGTCACAAGACGTTTCCCTGAGACCCACAAACCTCTTGCTTCTGCTTCTGGTAGCTCTGCTCGTAAGGTTCGAGCGCTGCCTTTATCCTCCGGTTGGTCCGGCCCAGCTGGTTATCACCCAGCCTGGGGCTGGGGGACAGGAACACTGGCTCCAGTATCGGACTCGGGTCTGGGACCTGTGGCTTCTTGCTGACGCGGCTGTGGCTTGTCTTCCTGTCCCTGGGTCTGGGAGCCAGCCCTGAACCCATGTGCACGGTTGAGGGTGGGCGAAGGTTGGGGTCAGGTCCAGACCAGTAGTGGGGGAACAGGGGTGGGGGTGGTGCAGAGGAAGCCCCACCCTCGCCACCTACAGGGGTTCGCCCCGTGGGCCTGCAGGACTTGCTGGGTCTGTGAGCCCAGCTCCTCCTCTCCTGGGTGCTCGCTGCTCCCGCTTGGATGGGGCCCCTTGGCCATGTTGGATCATGATTGTGTCTCCTGAAGATTCTGGGTGCCCCCAGGGTAGCCACAACCTCAGCCAGGATGACAATGACTCTGGCCCCAAGAGGGAATGATGGGGTTCTAGAGACCTGAGCTCACCAGAGTGTTTCAAAGCATCCCTAGATGACCTCATTGCCGGCTCACCAGGGACAGGGCCGTGGTTCAGGAGTGTGGGGACCCCTCTCCTTTTGCTTCTTCTCTCAAATCATTGTCTGCTCTTACTAGTGGAGAAGGAGTCTCAGAATGTCAAAGGACGGAAAAGTCTGTGCCTAGCTGGGTGGCCAGCCTCTGCCTGGGGTTGGATTTGGGGGACAGAGCTACTCCGTTCAGAAAGCAGGAAATGTGAGGGAGGTGGGCTCCCAGCACTGAGGGGGACGGCTGGGGCCCCTGGGGAGCGTGCAGAAGTCACCCTGGGTGTGAGGAGAGGTGACGAGAAGAGCGTCACACTGGCACCGCTCTCATTCCTCGCTGTGCATTTTGACAAAGTCGGATCGTGTGTGTGGTGTATTGGGACAGCTGAACAAGTGTGCGGGAGTGTCCTGGGCGGCTGTGGCAGACACCACAGCCTGGGGCCTCGCACAGAAGAAACTTATCCTGTCCTGCTGAGGCCGGAAGTCTGACAGCCAGGTGTCAGCAGGGCCTGCTCCCTCCCACAGCTCCAGGGAAGGGTCCGTCCTCCCTCCTCCAGCTCCAGCAAGTCCGTCCTTCTCTGAGGAGGGCGTGCGCCTCAAAAGAAGGGGGGCACCGGAAGCACGGGGTCTCCTAGCACCTAGCTCTTGGCTCAGGTGCGAAGCCCCTGATTCCATTCATGACCTTACTCTGTTTTATTTGTTTCATCTTTAAAAAAAAATTTTCCACGTGCATACTGTTCATCTCACTACGGATACGTCTCCAGCACCAGGTTCTCCGATGGGCTCAGAGAAGACACTCAGTGTTTCTTGTTTGACAGATGGCCTGTCGGTCACCACTAGTCCCACGGAAGGGTAAGCCCTGCCTCCTCCATGCCCCACCCCCAAGGAGGGCAGGCTGGGAGGATAAAGGGGCTCAGAGGGGTCCAGGAGCAGAAGGCAGAGAGGGTGGCATGGTGAGGGTGTGCTCAGCCCCTTCGCCCTCTGTCGTGCCAGCCCCCCGGGTCCCTGCCCCACATCTCCCCTCACTCTGGCTCTCCTCTCTCCCTACAGATGCTGTGGCTGCTATTTCTGACCCTCCCCTGCTTGGGGTCCTCCATGCCTGTGACCTCAGGTGAGTCCTGATCCCCAAGCCTGCCCTGTCTGCAAACTCCTGACCCTGGTCTCTCAGAGGCCACCCCCGGGATTCAGTGGCAGTGCCCACACAGGGACGGCCCTGGGGGCACTGAGTACGAGGGTGCTTCCTCCCCTGCCCAGAACTCTGACGGCCCCCTTTCTGCTTCCCCAGACCCCAGCCCAGGCACCGAGCTGGTGGGCATCGTGGGGGGGCATAACGCCCGGGCCGGGAAGTGGCCGTGGCAGGTGGGCCTGTGGTTCTGGACCCCGATAGACAACCACTGGAAATTCTGGTGTGGGGGCTCCCTCATCCACCCCCAGTGGGTGCTGACTGCTGCCCACTGCATTCCAGGGTAAGTCCCCACTCTGCCAGCCCCTGAGGGGTGGTGGACAACGTCGGGAGGCATGTGATGTGTGTTGTGGGCAGTTGCTGGGCCGGGGGGCTGCAGATTGCCCGCTGGGACTCAGCTTCCTGGAGTTCCCTGGCCCACCACAGAGGGAAGGTCCCTGGACTCCAGGGGCTGACCCACTTCCTGCTCTGCCACAGCCTCTTAGGGGCTTCTGGTCCTTTGTCCCCCAGGAGAATCCCAATGCCTCAGCACCTCATGGTCCAAGTGGGACAAGTGAAAGCCTCAGACAGTCACAACGTGAAAGTGGCCACGGTCATCCGTCACCCCGAGTACAACCTTACACAGGGGGGATCCGGTGGGGCCGACGTGGCCCTTCTCAAGCTGGAGGCCCCTGTGGTACCGTCTAGCCTAGTCAACTGGGTCTCCCTCCCGCCAGCCTGGCTCACGATCCCCGCAGGCACGTGGTGCTGGGTGACAGGCTGGGGTAACATTGCTGTCAATGGTAAGAATCAAGATGATGAGTTGAAATGAGAAGAGGAGACTCAGGGGCAGGCTCAGTGGGGGATGGCCAAGCTTTACGGATGAGGCCTTAGCGGGGATCCTTCCTGGGGTCTGTCCTGGGAGAAGGAGGCAGAAGCTCGCGAGGACTTGTTAAGGAGCAGAGGAGCAAGAGCAAGGCCAAGCCGTGGGCGTTCTCTGCTCTCATTCTGTGCCAGGCCCTGTGTGTGCGCTTGCGTGGCTCCCCCGTTCTCGTCAGTTCCCCTTCTCCCTGCAGTCTTGATGGTGGGATGGAAAATGAGGGGGGAGAGAGCTTGAGTGACTTGCTCAAGGATTCATTATTAAATGGACAAAGTCAAATTTGACACTATGTCTAACTCACTCTGCATTTCTTGGGGGAAAACACTTGCTCTGGCTTTTTAAAAAAAGTATTTGTGGGTTAAAAGACAATATGCCCTGGCTGGTGTGGCTCAGTGGACTGAGCACCAACCACCCTGTGAACTGAAAGGCTGCTGGTTGGATTCCCAGTCAGGGCATGTGCCTGGGCTGCGGGCCAGGTCCCCCCGGTTGGAGGCGTGTGAGAGGCAACTGATCAATGTGTCTCTCCCACATGGATGTTTTTCTCCCTCTCTTTCTCCCTCCCTTCCCCCTCTCTCTAAAAATAAACAAAATCTTTTAAAAAACAAAAAACAAACAAAAAAATCTATCCCTTTGTTTCTTTTCGGAGCTTGGCGCCCACAGTGTCAGCCTAGAGATTACCAGCCCCCTGACCCGGAATGACCCCGGACAGTTGAAGTCCTGGGTAACTCCCGCCCGGGGCCCCCGGGGGCACTGCGGCTCGGAGTGCGGTCCTGGAACCCACGACCTACGACTGTCTGCCCCTTCAGGACCACAGGCTCACTTGGCTTCTTTTCGCAGTGTCGCTGCCCCCGCCCCAGCACCTGCAGGAGGTGGCGGTCCCCATCGTGGCGGACGAGATCTGCAGGCAGCAATACCTCCAGAATAACCAGTTTATCAAGGATGACATGCTGTGTGCGGGGAGCCAGGGCCGGGACTCCTGCCAGGTGAGACCCCCACCCCTCCATCCGTTGCTCCTGCTCACAGGGACCCTGAGTGTTGAGCATCCGTCTCTTCTTCCCACAGGGTGACTCTGGGGGCCCCTTGGTCTGTCACTGGAGGGGCACCTGGCTGCAGGTTGGAGTGGTGAGTTGGGGGCACGGCTGTGGCTATTACGGCTTTCCTGGAGTCTATGCCCGAGTGACATCCTTCTTGTCCTGGATCTGCCGCCATGTCTACTGCTCTACTTGAGCCCAGGGTGGGGGCGAGGTGCTGCCCACCTGCGGTGAAGACCGTCCCTCTAGGGTGTTTGGGGGGCCCTCATTGCTCCTTCCCCAGAGCTAGCTCTTCATTGCACCTAGAGTCCTCCTGCATCCCCCTGCTCCGAGATCCTTCTGCCTCTGTCACCTCCTTCAGCATCCTGTCTCTCCCCTGACAGGGAAAAGGGAGAGGCGGGGCTGGGGTAGGGTGGGAGGCAGCACCCCAGGACTCCTGCCCACTCTGTAGCTCATTAAACTGCATCAAAAACAAGCTCTGGACTGAGTGTACTTGCCTGCGGGCGTGGCCACAGCAGCTGGTGGTTGGGGTCTTCCTGGTGGGGGAACCCAGGCTACAGAAGGTGGACGGCGTTGGGGGGGAGGCGGATAGGCAATGGTGACCGCAGCATGGAAGAGGGCAATATGGGGGGGTTCTCTTGGTGGGTGAAGGGCGAATTTTCTGCCCGGGCTCTGCAGCCCCGGCGTGGAGGGCTGCTCCCAGAACGGCCCAGCGCCAGCACTCCATCCTGCCCCCTTCAGTTACGATCGGTGTGTAACTGGTGTTTTGAATGACTTGGACTTGGCAGCATAAAAGCAGAAGGATTTGTTTTTCCATTGTTACCCCTGCACTTTCTGACTCCGTGCACCTAATCCTCGTTTTCCAGTTTGATCAGCTTCTTGGAGCTGATGTTATAAAGTGCAGTCCCATTTCTAGGGGTGAAAAAGTCTACCTGCTCCAATGCAGAACCTCAGTCTCTCATTCAGAGCTTCTCCTGGGCAGGGGGAATCTGCGGGAGGCCAGAGACCAGCCCAGTTTCCCATTTTTGCCATCCCAAGCTTGCGCTCCCTTCACTCCTGGGCCCTCATTGGTTGGGGGTGGCCAGAGAGGAGAAGAGACAGTTCCTCATTCACAGATACCATTCTCCTGGTGTTGGCGCCCCCTGCTGGATAAAAACTACACTGCCTCATCCTTCCATCCTCTGCAAAGCTCCTCTCTTTTTTCCATGGGTGGGATGCGCGTTCCAGTGGACCAGAAAAGCTCCAGTTTCAAATCTAGTCAGCTGTGAAGCCACGCCCTGCCCCGAGGCAACGATTTGCCCGTTCCTGGGTGGGTTCCTGCACTTCCCGGTTGGGCCAGAACCCAGACGAGCCCTTGCAGCCCGAGGCAGCGCTGTTTTGTGGGCGAGGGGCCTCCACACCCTTCAGAGACAGGCTGGGCCCCAGAGTCTCATTTCTAAAATGTGATGGCAGCCTTTGAGAACTTTCAGGGACCAAGACCCTCGCCCCCTGGGCCCGGGGGAAAACAGTCCTCTCCTCCGACTGTGACCGGGTGCCTGGGGGAGGGGCACTCTGGAGTTGGGGAGAGTGGAAGCTCCAGGGCGGGTGGGTCAGGAGCTGCCTCCCCCGTTTGCCCAGGGACTGAAGCCTGGCTTTCCTGGGAGCCAGGAACTCTCCAGCATATCCCTTTTCTGGGAAAGTGAGGCCTGAGACTCGGCGGGAAGGGACCACTGCGCAGGTGGGCGCCCCTGGGGGTCTGCTCCGCCCAGGCAGAGGGGAGGGGTTGCCACAGCATAGCGGGGCACTGCCCTCCTTGGAGTTCCAGGCACGTGTCAATGGGGCTACGTTGAAGGGCGGCTGCCAGGTGATCCCCCCAGATCTAGTTCACCCTCTGCCTGCCAGGAGGGTGTGGGTGTGCCTGCCTTGCTACCGGGTTCCGTGGGGTTGCGAATCCCTTTGCAGCCAGTAAAAGAGCTTTCCTCGGATGGCGGTGTTACAGAGCAAGGGTGCTGTATCTCAGGAAAAGAAGTAGAAGTCCGTGATTCAGGCAGATTCTCAGTTCTGGCACCATCCGCTGTGTCGCCACCGTGATCTTAAGTTAATTCAAAACCATGTGGCACCTTCCCATGGCCCACCAGCAAGAGTCCTTTCACCCCTTTTCTTCCAGGCAAAGTCTCTGCTGCTTCCTAGGCCGCATGGCAAAAGAAGCCACCCAAAGCCACACGGTCCTGCCTCTGTCTCTCAGGCCGAGGGGTCCCCACTCCTCCAAAGCCTCGTGGTCCAAGCCCCTTCCTGCAGGGTCTCTCCTGCATTCTTCCGAACTGCTAAGAGACAGCTTGGCATTGCTGCTACATCTTGCTTCCCAGCTTCCTAAGCTGCGTGGCAAAGGGAGCCCCAAAGCCACGTGATCCAAAGCAAGAGAGAGAGAGAGAGCGCGAGTGAGAGCGCCTGTCTCTCAGGCAGAGGAGTCCCCACTCCTCCAAAGCCTCATGGTCCAAGCCAGAGATATGGCTGCTGTGCCTGGGTTTAAATCCCCCACGCCAATCTTCCTCTGCAGCTCAAGTTCCGACTCCTCCTTCAATCGGCTACACATGCCAGTACTCCATATCTTTCCAGCTTTATTGGGCTGCCATGTTAACTGTGGGCAGGCAAGGCCCCATGGCACAGAGCCAATCATCTTCAAGCTTTTATGCAGGCGCTGTGTCTAGGGGGAGTTGCCTCTTAGTTACATCTTGGGTGGAAGTAACTGTCATCCCCCTGGCTCAAAGCAGCTTTACAGTTCTTTAACATACCTATGAACCAGTTAAAGGCTATAGATATGCTAAATGACCATGCCAGAGGTTATCTGCAAGGCTGCTGTTATGCAAAACAGCTCTGAATGGCCCTGCTCCAGGAGTTCCCCCCCCCCCCCAGTTCAGACTTGTGGGGGTGAGGACATCTTACATATATTTCTAATATTTCCTGGACATCTTGAGTTCCGGACCCCATTACAAATCCTTATTTGGCGCCCCCCCCCGCTTGGCTGCACCCTGGCACAGTGGGAGGCGCGGTCAGAACTTTAGTGTTTGCAGGTGAAGAACGAGGGTGTGAGAGACTCAGGGGCCGGAGCCCCCAAGGGAGGGAGAGGGACCTGGCTAGGGTCTGGTGATGGAGGGACAGCCAGGTCTGACCAGCCTGAGCCTGGGACCGTGTCAGCGGGCATGGCCTAAGGGAGCCCCACAGGGCTCTCTCGCCTGAGGATGGGCCCAGGGCCCTGCCCCCACATCTGGCTGAAGTCACCACCAGAGCACCTCACCTCCTGGGCTTGGCTGTAATGCAAGGCAGGCCCAGCCAGGAGGCCTGGGCTGGAGGTGGAGGCTGGGGATGGCGTGTTGCTTCTAGTCTGCGAGATCCATTCCAACGGAGCCCTGGCCCCGCAGGGGTGGGCGCTGGGGTCGCTGAGCCAGCAGGGCTTTGTCACCTGAAAGAGGTCCCCTCAGGCCAGTGCCCATGGGGACTCTGGGGTAAGGGCCCACGGGTGCTGGCCTCTTCCCCTTGTCCGAGGTGGCAAGAGACACCTTCAGGGCTTGGATGCGCATTCTACCTGGGTGCGTGCCCTTCCCTTGAGGTGGAAAACGCCTCAGTCACTATCTGGCTCTCCCACCTGTGCTGGTGTTCTGGGGTCGCAGTGACAAAAACCCACAGATGGTGGTGGGCGTAGGGGTGAGGGGGCAGGGGGTGGGGAGGGGCAGTGCTTAAAACAACACAAATCCATCCTGTTACTGTCTGGAGGCCAGAAGTCCGAAATCAAGGTGAGCGGGGCCACACCTATTCCGAGGCTCCCGCTTCTCCCACTTCTGGTGAAGCTGGTAGCCCTTGGCTTGTGGCTGAGTGTCTCCCCCTCCCCCTCCCACCCCTCCCTGCCTCCTCTGTGTCTCTCTGCATCTTCACCTCTTCTTACAAGAACACCCAACGTTGGATTTAGGGCCCACCCTACTCCAGTCTGACCTAATTTTTACAGGTTACATCTGCAGTGACCCTGTTTCCAAATATGGCCGGGCTCTGAGGTTCTAGGCTCGCTGATCCGCACGGATCTGCCTCAGTGGTGAGGTTACAGGTATAAACTCAGGCTGTGCGCTCCTGAGGGGGGGAGGTCAGCCCCGAAGAGATACAGGGGCTTGCCACACGACATATTCAGGGGTCCCGTGGTCAAGCATACTGGGGCACGCCCTTCAAAATAACAGATCGGTGATGACATCCGAACCTCTCCCGTGAGGAGGTGCGCCGCACACCGCAGAGCGCTGCTCAGCTGGTGAGGTCACTGGCACAAAGCCTGCCGGTTCCAAGGGGTCCCAGTGCTGGAGGGGCTCCGCTGCGGGTCTGGGCTGCCCTCTGCCCCGGGGGGCTTGGCAGGCACTCGGGGTTAAAGGTATTGGTGTGGGCAAGCCCCAGTGGGGGAGTGACAATGTAAGGGCCACGCAACGTGCACCGAGGAATATTATGATTTTTATGATTATGATAATTATTTTGTCCTCACTCGAGTACATTTTTTTTTTTATTGCTTCTTACAGAGAGAGGAAGGGAGAGAAACAGGGATGTGAGAGAGAAGCATCGATCCCTTGCCTCCCACACCTGCCCAGACCAGGGGTCCTTCGCCTCGGGACGGAGTCGCATGCTCCTGCACCCAGACTGGGGATCAAACCCGCAACCTAGGTACGTGCCCTGACTGGGAACTGAACCTGCAACCTTTCCGTATGGGATGGTGCTCCGACCAACCGAGCCACACTGGCCAGGGCCCAAGGAATATCACTGAGCTGTAAGTTACAACTGGTGCCTGGATGTGTTGAGTTCCTTGTGTCTGGGGCCAGTGAGCAAGAAGTGCCGCCATCTCGGTAGGGACCACGACACAGACTGCCAGGAGGAGGAAGGGCCGCTGTGTCACAGTGGAAGGTGTCCCTCGGCACCTCCTCCTCGACTGTGATGGCAGATGGACAGCTGCAGCTACCCGTCCTGAGAAGTCCGTGTGACCAGACAGAGCTCGGATCCTCGGGGATGCGGGTCTGCGTTGTGCTGCTGGGTAAGTCCCGGAGTCCAGAGCAGAGGGAAGATCTGCATGGACAGCGTGGGCCCCGTCCGCCTCAGTTGTACTCTGAACGTCTCCTTCCGAGCTTGCCTGGGCAGAGATGTCCTCTGTGGTCCTGCAGCAGCTGTCCCCGACACACGAGGCAGAGGAGGGTGGGCAGTGCTGGACACAGAGATGGGCCTCCGGCGCCCCCTCCAGGGCGGGACTTGACGACTGGCATCTGGCAGGGCTGGCAGCTCCTTCTGGTTGTGTCACCCCGTCAGGTCCCTCTCGGTCCCTGCAGGAAGATGGAAGGGCTGGCATTTTGTTGCAGTGAGGACCGTGGACACTGGGTCTCCCCATGGGTCAGCCAAGGCATTGTCAGTCCTGCACTGTGCTCCAGCCCCTCCCTCGGCCCTGCTTTGCTCCGTCCACCTGCCTTGCAAATGCCTCTCTCCGATTTGTGGACTCATAAAACACCCCGTCTCAGTGCCAGCTCGGGAGAGTTCAGCCTGCAGAGAGGACAGTGTGCCATGTCCCTCAGCAGGTGGCGGTGAGGATGGCTGCAGGTTGAATGCCAGCCAGGCGGCTGCCGTGCTCCAGTCAGACGGTGGTGTGCTCCACGCTGCCTCCCGGGGCTCCGTGGCTCCAGGGCTGCTCTGTGGCTCCAGTGGCCGAGCGCCTGGTGTCTCCGCCTCCCTTGTCCTGCCTTCCTGAGCCCCACGCTCCAGGGCTTCTTCTAGCAAACCCACATCCTCCTGACATCCTCTCCTCTGCCCATTTCCGCTGGCCTGGTCGTTCTGCGGCCGAGATCCCTGCAGCTGGAGGTGCTCATTGCCCAGTGACAGCCGGAGGCAGGCCTGGTGGGAAGCAGGGAGAGCCTGGCAGGAGCTCTTCGTCGCCTGTTGACTGACTCACTGACCTGGGCTGAGCCTGCGAAAGGAGAAGCGCCACTTCCCACCCGTAGTCCAACCACGGGGCTGACCCCGCCTGCCCCTTCCCGTGCCAAGGGGGCGAAGGGGCTCAGAGAGCCCCGAGAGGGACGAGAGGAGGGTTCCATCAAGGTGTGGTGCCCCTGCTCAGACCGGGCTTCTCCGTCTCCCACAGGGGTCCTGGCCCCTAGGAGCCTCACCCAGGCCCCTGCCCACCCCCACAGGTGCTGTGGCTGCTGTTCCTGACCCTCCCAGGCCTGGGGGGCTCCGTGCCTCTGTATATATATAGAGAGAGAGAGAGAGAGATATACGTGGCATGTAATTTTCTTACACTTTCCCTTCAAAGGAAGAGAACAGTGGGAGTCTTTTCCAAACAGCCGGGAGTATGAAACCCGAGAGAGCAAAGCAGCTGCACTTAGAAGCCGATGCCCCCCAAACCCACGGTAGCCGCCTCCCAGCGTGGAGCAGGGCTTCCGGGGCAGGACAGGCAGTTTTCCACCATCGATCCATTTGCTGTGTTTCCTCATTTACATAAGCGCTTAATTTCTTTAATTCAAATAAACAGAGTTCTTTTTATCCAGTTCTGGAGACTGCACCCCAAGGGGAGGCTTTTGGGGGTCAAATCTGTATTTTCTGTAGCTGGCCTGTTTACACATAAGGCAAACACAAACACAAAGAAGAAAATGCAGCTCGTGCAGGACAGAAACTACAGGGCGTTGGACGCTCCGATCCCGTTACCTCTGCCCAGCAAAAATACTGTCCGTGACCGCGTCCCCAGCAACCAGACAACCAGGCCAGCGCTGGTCCCCGAGGGCGCCTGAGTGCCCTGCGGGAGTCCTCAACTCCAGTCAGGCTCGGTTGGCCCGGAGTCTGGAGTCCTGGAGACAGCTCCTGCCCAAGCAACCTGAACCCTTCCAACTGCCCTCCCCCAAAACTACCTTCTGTTACCAGGGAAACCTCAGTCAGGGGGCCTTCCCCTCCTTGATTCTTGCCTTGCTTACAAGACAAGAATTCAATTGAGAGACAATGTGTATAGTGGAAATGAAATAGCAAATTTATCTATGAAATACACATGAGCAAAAAGGCTGCAAGTGGGCACTCCGTAGTGGGGTTCAGGGGTTATATACTTTAGCCAGCTTCTAGGTATCCCTCCTCCTCCCCCTTCTAGACCTTGGAAATGATACAGTTACAAAGCCTTTCTTTCTCAGCTAGTAAAGGCTTTCTGTCTTAGGGAAGTCGCTACAGAGGCCCCCTTCTCAGGGACGCCCCTCCTCCTGCGCTATCCCTGCTTGTGATGTTCGGAACACCCGGCAATCTCATTGGACCAGGCTCAGGGCTGCCGAGTTAGTGGGCGAGACATGTCTCCCTCCCCCTCCCTGCCTTGGCGTGCTATCTATCCTGCCTAATACTCCTGACCATCCAATACCCAAATGGGAAGAGATACGCTAATTAAAGCAACTACGGGGCCCGAACCACTTCCCTCCATTCTGAAGCTCTGAATGACACAGGTTCAGGCGTCCACTCTGCTTTGCTGTCAAGGCCAACCAGGCAGCTGTTCTTGAGGCCAGCACCAAGTGGGAGTCTCCTATAGAACAGGTTCTCTGTGCGGCGGAGGTTCAGGTGAGGAAGCCCTGGACGAGCTGCCGCACCCGCTCCAAGCTGCGGGGAGTTCCTTTAGAAGAGCCCCATCTGAGTCACCGAATTTGTTACTGAACTCCGGGGGTTTGTCTCTTGGGATGTTTTATTCAAAAACGAGACGTGATTGTTGTTGGGTAGTTTTATTTACTTGCAGCAAGTGAAGGAGATGGGGACTCACAGCCAAAGATCTGTCTTCCTGAAGGGAGGTTTAGCCATTGCTCATGCACACAGTTTGGTAAATTACACATTGATTTCCTCTTTGCAGTTGGCTACACTTATCCGATTGGGTTTCTGTCAAGCTCATCCTGTTTACAGCCATGTCTGCAAAACACGGCACTGCATTTTCAGTTAGCAGAACAGCATTTAGTGCCATCCAGACTTTGAGACCCTTTTCCAATCTAACACAGAGATCATCAGCTGGATGCTCCTGGGGGATCTGACCTGAACCCCCAGTTCCTCCTCCCTGGGTTCTTAGTGTCAACTCAAATTCCTGCCATTTGTCTAGGTGGAAAGGGGAACCTGAAGGGGGGGGTGGGGAGAGAGGTGTGCTCACACATGTGCCCATGTACACACAGACCTGGCCAGAACATCTGATTTCCCCACGTTGCCACTGCCCCAAACACAGGAGAGGGGGCAAAGGGCGAAGCCAGCCCTGGGCACTCCGCTCTGCCCAGGGCTTGCCTCTGGGACCTCGAGTCTCCAGCCCTGGAACCAGGCTCCCCATTGACTGAGACACTGTTGCTGTTGTCACTCAGGTCGCCTTTCTCGATGGGGGTGCAGGTCTAGGCACCCAGTGGAGGCCTGGGGCACAGGAGGCATCTCCCGGGGTCTCCGCCACACCGTCCTCGGGAGCAGATTGCTGCTCTGAGCTGGGCGAGGGTTGGAAGGGAGGGAGATGACAAGGGCCGCGGAGGTGGGCTGGGAGAGGCCCAGGAGAGGGCACAGTAGTTGGGGGGGGGGGCTTAGGTACGCTGGGGGATGCTTCCTGGGTGGAGCCCGGGTTGCAGAGGGCCAGCCCAGGAGTACAAGTCCAGAAATGAGGAAGGGGGAGAGGACACCCACCAGTCTGAGGGCCTCCCACCACTCCAGACTCTGCGGTTGCAGGCGCAGTCATCGGCCACATGCCCAAGGAGCAACCCTTTTACAGACGCGATCTGCGCGGGGTTCAGGAAGATTTGCTGGCCGGCCTGGGGTCACACAGCAGGAAGTCACCACCACAGGCGTCGCTGATACTCCTCAGCTGAAGGCCTGCCTGTGCGCTCCGCCGCTCGGTCACAGAAAATTAC
>PVJI01003719.1:98955-119367 GCA_004026765.1 Micronycteris hirsuta | reverse complement strand
TACCTACAAAGGAATTCCCATAAGACTGTCAGCTGATTTCTCAAAAGAGACCTTGCAGGCAAGAAGGGGTTGGAGAGAAGTATTCCAAGTCATGAAAGGCAAGGGCCTACATCCAAGAATACTCTATCCAGCAAAGCTATCATTTAGAATGGAAGGGCAGATAAAGTGCTTCTCAGATAAGGTCAAGTTCAAGGAGTTCATCATCACCCAGCCTTTATTGTATGAAATGTTAAAGGGATTTATATAAGGTATGGAGGAATATCAACAGGGGAGTGCTAGGGAGAGAGAGGGGGAAAAGGTACAGAGAATAAGTAGCATAAATGGTAGGTAGGAAACAGACAGGGGGAGGTTAAGAATAGTATAGGAAATGTAGAAGCCAAAGAACTTATGTGTATGACCTACGGACAAAAACTAAATGGTGGGGAATGGGGGGAGGGTGGGAGTGGAGGGGAGGAAAGGGGGCAAAATGGGACAACTGTAACAGCATAATCAATAAAATATATTTAAAAAAATTTATGAATACATTTGTTGAGTCATTATGACATGCCAAGTGCAGTTTTAGGCAGTAAGGACAAGCAGTGAACAGGACGGGTAGGTGGTATATCCTTGCCCTCCTCCCAGAACTTGGGAGAGACAAGTAAGTTAGGATTCATGAAAATATGCTCCTATGTACTTATATTTTAATAACTCAATCTTCTACTGCAAATAATGCATGCTCGCTATAGAGAATCTGGCAAAAACAAAGAGAAAAAATGATAAATATTCCCATAACCTTACGTTAACCACTACTTACATTTTTACGTGTTTCTCTCTATTCCTTTTAGTGGCTACTCTTTCTTTGGGGGGAAAGTCAAATCACATTACATATAATGCTTTGTATTCTACTTTCTACTCTTACATTGAAAATTTTCCAATTCTATTAATTTCTAAAAACAGCATATTACTGGTTGCAGCATATTCTATTACATCATGATGTACTAACTCATTTACCTATTATCAGACAAGTCTGTGTCTCCAAGTTTCCAATACTTCATGACAATAAGTATGCTTCTGTCCATTTTTTCTTCCTTTCTGTTATTTACAGCTTGGACAGGTTTCTAGAAAGATAATTAGTGAATTAAAGAGCATAACTTTTTACAGCTCTGGACTGACAAGCCACTGGCCGGCCGTTTTCCACGCACCGCCCGCTGACGGACTTCCCCAGCGTGCCGCGGCTGTTCCTCTCATGGCCGGCGTCGCTCATTACAGAGGTGCGCTCTCCTCCGTCCTGTTTCTAACTCTTCTGACTTTTCTTTTGATTTAGAATGTACTTGGATATAAAAAAAAAAATTTTATTGTTGTTTTTGCCTTCCTTTAAGATTGTGCTCATTGTTTTTATGCATTTTATGCATTTCTTCCCAACTCAAGAACTGAAAGATTTCCCTCACACATTCTTAGACATTTTTCAGAGATTATATTTAGTCTTCTAGACATAATGTACTGAAAATTTATTTGGGAGTATAGTGAGGCAAGCTGTATCTTTACTTTCTTCCAAATGATTGAAAAATTCAAGTACCATTTACTAAATAACCCTATTTTCCCTACTGATATTTTTTATATTACCTTTACTATGTCGTGGCCTATTTATTTATTATTAGGTTTGTCGCCCATTTCATCCTTTTAAAAAAAGTAGGAACAAAAGGGTATTTTAGAATCAGAAAACTATGGTACTATACGGAATAGAAGGGACATATATTGCTGGAAATAAAACTTGTTATTTATTTGACCTGTGTGTTATAAATGACTATGAAATTAAAATGCTCTTCTGTTGTATTCAGAGGGGAACAATGTCCACTTAAAGAGAGATAAATTAGAATCAAATTATTTCATGTCTCCTATAAGCTAATGAGAAGCCAACTTTAAATGGCAGGAATGTTCGGCAGTCTGCGGCCTGTTCTCAGCTGGTTATCACAGAATAATTGACGTACTAATGATTTCAATCCATAGCGCAGACTGTCTGCACTTTGCATAATTTGAACCAAACCTGAATGTAAATGGAAAACAGTCCTCTTGCGTATTTGACTCCCATGACTTTTAACTAAAAATCACTTAATACTGAAGAGGAAGGAGAAAATTAGCAAATATAAAGAACTTTCTATTTAAAAACATTCCTCCTTATACTGAAATGGGAAGGATTAAGTAAATTCATCCAAATCTCCAGAGACGTGATTTATCATCGTGTTAGTTGAGAGTGAATATTTAATTGTGTAACATTTATCTCCAATAGTGTCTCCCGGAAAAAAAAAATCCAAATAGGCCAAAATGCATATTCTAAACACTCCAAAGGGAAATAAATGTGTTTCATAGTGTTCCTTATTTTATAATGAAAAAATATTAGTAAAAAAATCAAGTCAGAATAATTGCTACATTTGGTAATTAACTTTTGAGCTTAAAGATACCCTTTTTATGTAAAACATCACACAAGCTCTTCCTCAATTTAGTAAGATGCACTTATTGATATCACCTTGTAACCCAGGACAAACGGCTTTTTTCAAATTTTTTTTAAGAAGTATATTTTTAAAATAACCTTCAGTCGTCATTACCTGAGACATCCAATACAGCAGGCCCAAATCTTGCACCTGTCACCACGTCACCAGAATTGATCATTAACAAGCATAGTTAGTTAAGTACAGATTAGGTAGGTGCTGCCATGCACACACCCACAATTACATCACAGCATGACGGCCAATTAGTTTCAACCTGGGTAGTGAACCTTGTTCCTCA
The DNA here is from genome assembly GCA_004026765.1 of Micronycteris hirsuta. Classification (NCBI taxonomy): domain Eukaryota; kingdom Metazoa; phylum Chordata; class Mammalia; order Chiroptera; family Phyllostomidae; genus Micronycteris; species Micronycteris hirsuta. The sequence continues at coordinate 116,604 of PVJI01003719.1, read as the reverse complement.
CAACTCTGTGTTCAACTGAAAAACAGCTGCTTCCTTGTCTCTACCTACTGCTCCTCTGTCATTCCGCACCAGCCCACTGGGCAAAGCAGGCCCTAAAGAAGGTCTGGCTAATGTAAAGACAGCAGGAGCCCTCCACGCTGTTGCACTCTGGTTGGGACGGGAACGTCTCGCGTCTACCTCTGTCTATGACACAAACATTTTAAAATGAAACCGCAGCAGGGCTGTCCAATTACAAAAGACAGTATGTGTTTAGACACCTAAATTAAAACTTGCTTAGGAACCATGCTATGCGGCTAATTGGACACCGCTTCTGAGTCACATGAGGACAAACGAGAGGAAGTTAACGTTCATTCGCACAGACGTTCAGGAACTTGTTGTCAAAAATAAAACCAACTGTCACATCGAAGAGGAGCTCCTATAAACTGAATTGTGTCCCTGTCCAAATTCCTATGTTGAAGCCCTAATTTCCAACATGATGTGTTTGGAGATGGGGCCTTTCAGCGACAGTTAGGTTTACATGAGGACACAAGGGTGGGGCCCTGCTGATGGCATCAGTGCCCTTACGAAAAGAGACACCAGAGGGCACGGCCGCTCTCTCATGCTCTCCCTCCCTGCTCTATGAAGACACAGGGAGAACTCCACAAACCTCACCAGAACCTGACCACACTGTCACCTTGACCTTGGACTTCCAGCCTCTAGAACTGGGAGAAAATAAATCTCTGTTATTTAAGCCACACAGTTTACAGTATTTTTGTTATGTCAGCCCGAGCTAAAACAGGAGTCTAAGGAGCTATGAAGACTAAATGTTATGTGGCATCCCAGGTGAGAAAAGAGACACGAGGTCAGAACTAGGGAAACCCGACTAATGTATGGATTTTAGCTAATAATAATGTCAATGTTGGCCCATTAATTATAACAAATGTACTATACTAATGTTAAGATAAAAATTACGTAAGACTCACTGCAGGTTATATGGGAGCTTTCTGTATATTTTCCCAGTTTTTCTGCAAATCTGAAACCATTCTAAAATATAAAATTTGTTTAAAATACATACATACATAAAACCTATGTCTTTAGCCTCCCCTAAAACAATCCATCATATCATTTCTTCATTTTTAGTGTAAAAGACTTTCTGTTCTTAGCAGTTTAGAATATATCATTATCTATTAACAATAGCAAAAATTTCCCCATAGGCATCGTCTAAGTTATTATCTATAGAACCTGAGATTGTCCTTTGTACTTAGATCTCTTAATATATATATAATTTAATAAGAAGAACCTCTTGGAATTCAATATCACCATCATTAACACCAAACAATTACAGCTTCTTGAAAATACAGAGGGCACACACAGGGAAGCACAACTTACTAAAAAAAAACTGTTCCATTTCACTAAGAAAAGAATTATAAATGACAGTAATAAAATAATCTTGTTGCACATAAGATTTCTTAAAAATGTAAAGGAATAGCTAGAATGGCCAGGAAGTGAGGAATTGGGCGCTTTCCTATGCTGTTGGCAGGTAACATATACAAGGTCAGTCTAGAGCAACTCCACCCAATGTCAATATAACGAGATGGTTTGCACAACACCTATGTAACCTGGCAGCCAAGAAGAGTGGACTGGAATGCGCACATGTGAATGGCGACCTCACGGTACAGGTGCGGGGGCGCGGCGGTAGACGGTGTTGAATGAGCATGTGCACTCTGTGGCTGTTGCATTCAGAATGACTGAGCGAGTAGAACAACGAATCTGCATCCAATTTTGCATTAGGCTTTAACACTCCTCTGCAGAAACTATTTGTACCATTCAGAAGGCTGCAGCTATGGGCAACTGGTGACTGGCAGCTTCACTGCCACAATGCATCCACTCATGGATCACTCGTGCAGAGTTTTTTAGTGAAATATCAAATCACCCAGGTGACTTGGCCCCTCTTCAGCCCAGATTTGCTGCCCTATGACTTCTGGCTTTTCCCAAAAGTAAAATCACCTTTGAAAGGGAAGAGATTTCAGACTGTCAATGAGATTCAGGAAAATATGATGGGGCAGCTGATGGTGATTAGGAGAACTGTGTGAGGTCCTAAGCTGCCCACTTTGAAGAGGACTGAGGCATCATTGTCCTAAATACAGTGTTTCTTGTACCTTGTATCTTCGTCACCAAATGTCTCTATTATTCATAGAACACAGCTGGGTACTTTCTGGACAGGCCTCGTTGTATAAAGAACCATGGGAATAGTTCAAACACGTAACCTATGATTCTATGGCTGGGCAACTACTCCGAGGGCATATTTAGGCCTGGGGGCCAAGATAACGCTCTGACAGACATCTTCACTTGTGATTTCAACGGCTGGGTAGTACACTTAGTGAAAGAGAAAATAAACGAAAGGAAGCACATCGGGAGCCATCATGCAGCCATTACAACCGAGGCTTTTGAAGAACTCTGCTTATAACAAGCCAAACGAAAGTGTGGAAGACAAAACCGTGCGTGAGGGTAGGGGTGTGTGATACAAGGGGCTAACAACAGTTTTTCCTGCGCAGGAGATGGTGGGAGATTGGTTTTCTTCGTAATACATTTATATGCTTTCAATTCTTTTACAATGAATGCATTGTTCTTTTGGCTAGGAGCAGAGAAATTTGATTATATTCATTTAGCTACTACTTTCTTTTCAGTTTAATTATTTATGTAATAGAACCACTCTTTAAAAAAAGTGTTAACTACCTAAAATCTCTGCTAAGAGAGGAATTGAAGAAAACTCAGTATTCGGATAAAATTGTCCTTTCTGCTCTCCACGCACCTCCTCCGAGCCGAGGTGCTTCCTACAGCCGTCAAGGATGGGCCGGAGCACTTGGTGCGGATGCCCAGGACAGGGCCGGCCGTCTCTCCTTCTGTAGGCTCAGACTCCAGAGCCAGAGACGCGACCTATCCACTCCCCTCCCCTCAAAGTTTCTCATTCCCTTCTCGCAAAACCGAACTCTGGGGAATCGCTGCTTTGGGTAAGTATTGCTCTCGCCTTGAGTCCTGTTCAACTGTAAGTCCTCCAGGGAGACAGACGTTTTAACTCACTCTTTTACGAGACTCACATCACTGTCCTTCATGGGAGCCCGAATATACCAAATGGGCATCCAAGGTATGCCAAAGAGACACTCCCCCCACTTCACAAAACCTGCTCAGGGCAGTCTTGGAAAGTTGCTTCGATCTGAACTCTTTAACAAGCTCCAAAAACATGTTCCCATGAAATAAAACAGAGGGTGAGGATCAAATCCATATATATTTTTCATCCAATCTTAAAAGAAAAATGCAACAGTCCAAGTAGAAAAAAAAAAAAAAGATGTGACTGTGAGACAGAAACAGAAAACCAATGCTTCAGAAAATGCTCATCCTGGGCGATAAATTTGTGTGTACATACATACACATACGCATACACACATGTACACACACATGCACACAAAGACATACCCACATGAATGCATACACATAAACAGACACCTATACACACACATATACCTATACATACATACATATACACACATGCACACAAAGACATACACACATGAATGCATGCACATAAACAGACACCTATACACACATATACATATATATACATACATATACACACATGCACACCAAACAACTTGGCAACATCACATTACACCTATCAAGAAAATTTTTTTTAAAGTGATGGTACTCTGTGTAGGCCAATCAGTGCTAAAACTAACAAAAATGATGTTAAAACATTGGAATAACTTCTTGAGAAACAACTCAACCCATCCTTAGAAACCACGAATCGTAGACAGCAGCCCCGTCTCCTCTCAGCAAGCTGCCACAAAGTGCCCCAACCCTGGGAAGACCGGGTTCCTCCTTAGCTCCCATCCACCCAGCCATTTCTGTTGAAGAAGCTTTCTCCCTCAGGCACCACTCATTTGGGTGTCACGGGATTTACATATTTGTCACTTGCTTGTTTATACAACCCCCCAGTATACAGTTTAACCCTATATCCATCTGGGGTTTTCCTTAGTTCTACGCTTAGAAAAGAATGGTGTGCTTCTATATGGGAAAACGCACTAACTTTCACATCACATTTTCTTTGCTCTACACACGCCTTCTTCTTGAATTTTCAAAGGGTTTCAGTAATAATGTTGTTTATAACTGATTACCACTTCTGACTGAGGTAAAGTCTAATATAAAAATTTTTATAAGAAATTGGCTCACATGTGGGATGCTAAGGAGTCCCATAATCTGCCATGTGCCAGCTGGAGATGCAGAAAAGCCAGTAGAACACATTCCAGTCTGACCCCAAAGGCCTGAGAACCAGGAACACCAACGGGCGAGAGAGGACCCATGTCTCACCCCAAATGGGCAAAGAGAGAGAGTTCAGGCTCCCTCTGCCTTTGTGTCCCTTTCGGTGCCTTTGTAGATCGGATGATGTCCACACACTGTGGGGAGGGCAGCGTGCTTCACTCGGTCCACTGATTCCAATGTTAATTTCGTCTGGACACGCCCTCACAGACACACTGGGAAATAACATTTAATCAGGTGTCTGGGCGTCTCGTAGCACAGTCAGGTTGACATATAAACTCAACCATCACACTGGTGTTCTTTAACTTAATTCATTTGGCCACAAATATTTACTCAGCGCCTACTATGGCAGAAGATTAAAACACTAAGATGAAAAAGAAACATTCCTTAGTATCAAGGAGGCCCAGCCTAGAGAGGAAGTAAAAAAAAAAGAGTTAATTATCATTGAAAAAAAAGTGCTTATGGTAGAGAAATCTACAACATTATGGGAACAAAGAAAAAGAAGTAATTAACTCTGCCTGGGGGAATCAGGGAAAGCAGCATGGAATAGATATTATTTGGCTTTGCTCTTGAATGATAACCAGGAATTCAAAAGAAGGAAAGAATAAAGGTTATGCCAAGGAGAGAAAAGGGAGACAAACTCCCAAAGGCCCAGACATGCATGGCTGGTATTTTGGGATTTCACCACCATCTATGCAACTTTGATGGAGTGCGGGCTGAATATGACCTGCTCCTCCGTCCCCCGCCCCCATAAAAAGAAGAAGAAGAAAGAAACATATCCATGGTCTAATGTCTGGAACTGGTGAGCGTCACCTTATGTGGCAAGCACTCACCCAGTGTGTTAAGGATCTGTTAAGGATCTTGGGACAAGGAAATGACGCTGGATTACCGGGCTGAGTCCTGAATGCAATCACAAGTGTCTTTATAAGACAGAGGTGGAGGAAGACTTGACACAGATAGGAGAGAAGGCAATGCGGCCTTGGAGGCGGTGCAGTGACGTGGCCACAGCCAAGAAATGCTGGCAGCCACCAGAAGCTGGAACAGGCAAGGGACAGGTTTCTCCCCCAGAGCTTCCAGGGGGAGCACGGCCCTGTCAACACCTTGGCTTCAGCCCAGGGACACTGATTATAGATAGGTAGCTGCCAGAACCACGAGAGAATAAATCTGAGTTGTTCTGAGCCACCAAGTGTGTGGGAATCTGTCACAGCAGCCAGGAGACACTCACACAGATGCAGTCTACTATCTGCCTCTGGTACTAGTTTCCGACATCCACGGAGGACTCTGGAACAATCTCACTACCTTCACCCACCTCCTACAATCATCCTGGGTAATTTTGCTGCCCACGTAGACAATCCATCCCACACTTTACCCCGAAAACCCTTGACCTCCTGACGCCAATGACCTTCTCTTCCACCCTGCTCCAGACCATGTCATCAGCAAAACAGACTCCAACATCCTGTCTCCTGATACCAGGTCCTATTCACACAGCTCTCTCAGTTTCCAGCTCGACAAAACCTCCACTCTTCACCCCTCCATTTGCTCTTCAGTTTCATGTCCTCCTCTTCCCCGTGGGTATCACTGGGACAAGCTCTCAACAGCACCCACAAGTGAATTTGCCAAGAAGCTCATGAAGCCTCAGGCCCCTCGCTTGCAGGGACCCTTCACAGCTGTGGGACGGGAACAAACAGCATGTTCACATGGTCACATCCTTTTGTTAAATGTATGAAAGTGAGATATCTTAACCACAATCAACTAAAACTGCTCTCTCTTTCCACACCAACTTCCTCTTTATCACACTTCCTTCCATATCAGGTGGCATCGGTGTGGCCAGAGACATTTTTAGGGTGCAACTAAAGGGAAGCCAAATTGAAGATACATTAAGCTTGGGTTCACTGGGGCTTATTCATGTGGTTTGGTCATTTCAGTGCAGGGTTAGGTCACTGTTTAGTCACTGCTGTGTAGAAACGGCTCCCAGATATACTACCCTCTGCACGTCCTAAACCAGAATTCCGACAGGAGGCCCAGAGCAGAAGTCCCACAGCACTCTCGGGTGCCCGATGGCAGCTAGCACTGGCATACAGTCACCATGCTGGAGTCGGAACCCAGAGTCTGCAAAATTCTTCCAGTCGTCAGGCATGTAAAACTACCAATACATTGTTAAAACAGAAACTTAGCAGTAGTTCTCTCTCACGGATATACTTGAGAACACGGTGCAAGAAATTATAAACGCACCATTTGCTTCGCATTTCTCTTTTGAGAGTCATGCAAAATAAACATCGCCAGAATTGTTGTTTGAAGCCATCAAACAAAAATATATATTTTCACATCACATCAAAAGCTGGAAACAGAAGTAATTAATATATTCTTGGCTTTCTGGTAACCCAATCAACGAAAAAGAATAAGAACGTACAATCTAATAATAAGAATATTAGTAATATTTCTTGTTAATATAGCACGAAGTATTGATATCCATGAAGAAAACACAAATCTTGGTCTATGCCACTAAAGGTTTCTGACAACACTCACATCAGTTCAAAGAACAGTCAAGAAACTTGCAAAGAATGCTGCACAAGGCAACTCTAAAAGCCCTGTAATTCTGCAGCTTGTATGTAAAAATGCCTTGATAGAAGTTTTCCCAAATCTGACAACTCTAAAAATTTACATGATGAGTTGTGAAAGCTTTTCTAAACTCTCAATAATAAAAAAATTGATTTTGATGTTATTCCCTGTACAGAAACACTACTGCCAAATTAGCATCATGTGAAGAAGAGATCAGAGGACGCCAGCAAAACCTGTGGGAGAGACTATTATAGAAGCGTGCCAGGGAGTTATTACAATATTACTTTTATGGATTTTGCAATATTTATATAGTATTTGTCAGCTTTTAAACATTTGTAAATGGTTGTGCTTTCTTTTTTTATTTAAAATTTTTACTTTTGTTTCTAATTTTGTATATCTTACTTAAGGAAGACCCACAAAATTGAACAAGCTTCGATCCTACAAAACTAAGATCTGCCCTTGACTGAACACTCACCTTCCTCAATTCTTTGCCTTTGGCTATTAACTTCCAACACCAGATTAACCCCATACAATTAAATATAGAAGGAAAGATAGGATCAGGAAATCATCCTTCATGACTCACCATGAAATAACCAATTCGGGCAGGGATCATGATCGGTATCACTAAACCATAAAAAGGAAGGTTACTGAGAACAAGCTATCTGCATAATGTCCAAATATCACCGCACACACAACGTGCAATTACGAAGGGACAGGTGAACCCTTACAACAGACACCACCTTAACCAGGTGGTTAAACTCAGAATTCCTAACGGAGGGGCAATCTAGAATCTCAGCCTTTCTGATGTGAACACCCCTATGAAGTATTATTGCCAAAACAACACTTTAACAGGAATGTAATTAAGCCGTCATCCCTACCTTCTAGTTTACAGAAAATCAAGTTAAATAACCTTGCATTTCAGGAAACAAGCAGACAAATCGAAGAACGTGGGGCATTCAACAAAACAAGAGACCTGCTCTCTTCAAAACTTTTCCATGGCATCTATCTTCGATGTCAAGGAAAAATTACAAGGGGGGAGGCCTGCCTTAGGGTAAAAGAGAACAAAGAATTAGAATAATCAAATGCAATGTGTGAATCTTGACTAGATCTGATCCTACCTCATGCCCCCACCTGGTCCAAAAAAAAAGAAAACCAGTTACAAAAAATATTTTGAAAACTGGGTGGATTTGAATATGAGCCAATTAATCACCAGACAACACTGGGAATTACTATCAATGTTCTTCAGTACGACAATAGTAATGTGGTTACGCAAAAGAATATCTTTATTTTTAGGAGACGAAGGCTGAAGTTTTCAGGAGTGAAGGTATGGTGTTTGTAACTTACTTTCAAATGCTTCAGAAACTTTATGTTTGAAATTTTTTTATAATCAAATAACTGAAACAAGCAAGAAATATATTAAGTCTATCTTGCTGTCATTTAGTCAATCTGAAGAAGAAGTCTGTAGTGGGGGCCTGAGTAGCTCCTCCCCTGAAACCAGGAGGGCAGCAGGACCCGAAGCCAGGGGGCTGCCGTTCCCAGAATGCCAGGCTGCACTGAGGGTCTCCTGCGTCCACAGGCAGGCCTGACCCTGGGAATTTTTAGACTGCTGTCATTCAGGATGGAAAAGCCAAGTAGAAACGAGAGATGGGGTAGGGGTTGGGAGTAGGAACTCAAACAAACAAAATTAAATAACAGCTGGTTTATTTTATTAATTTGAGGAAGACAAAGCAATCGGGCATGATTCCTTTCAGGGACACTGCACACTTTCAGTGATTCACCTCACAGTAAAAATGCTGAGTTAAGTACTGCCTCGTTTATAAGGCGCTTTCATATGCATTACCCCTTTGACTCCTCAAAACGGACTCCCGTCTTCCAGGTGGAGAACACGAGGTGCTGAGAGGCTGGATGATTTGCCGGAGGTCCCGGGGCTAAGGGCCTTTCACAGTGGACCGCACCCCTTGAGTGCGGTCACTCAACGCTGTCTTACTCTGAACAGCGGTCCTATCTCTGAGCTTCCTTTTTCAGACCGGACAGCTGTAGGCTCACAGAGAAACTGCAGAGTTTTGTAGTTCGGCTAGTGTTTTGGGCTAGAGAGTAACACTTGGCATCAGATCCCCCTCCTTCCATCAACAGAAGGTGGCAGAGCTAAGAGGTGGGAAGGGCTCAAGCTTAGTCAATGAGGAGGCAGCATGCACCCCTTCCTCCTGTGCCTACTCCCCAATTCCAGAGCAGGGGCAGGACTTCAGACACCACCACCTCCCAGGGAAAAGACTGTGTGAGGCACAGCAATGGCTGCGACAAGGCACACACAAGTCCTGAGAAAAGCAAGAGCACCAGCAAAGCAGGGAGTGTGAGCACCTCACCATGCTGGCCCAGCCCACGCCCCTCACAATGCCCAAGGTCTGGCTGATCGGAGAGGCCTCCCTCCATAATACTCAGAAACTTGGAGAAATTACTAATTCAATGGCTTTCATAAAATACAGGGTCCACCAAACGTTTGCTGGGCAGATTATTTTTTTGTCTCCCAAAGGGTAGCTCAGTAAGTCCGACAATAAAGCAGGCTTTGTTATGAAGACTTACAGTGTTTTCCCAATGAAAATTCTAACTGACAACCACCAGGAGAATAACAATGTAGAGCAAAGAGCTCCTGTTTCTCCCATTCGCCCAAGATCTATCTCCAAGAAGCGCTGGCTTCTCAGGTTTCCTGCACCAGTGTTTAGCTCGGTCTTTATTTGGACACACACAGAAGCAGATGCTTGGATAGGAGAAGTTTATCATTCAAAGAAGTCAAATCTTAAAAACCGAAAGATTTATTCTTTCAGACTTCAAAGATAAGAAATTTCCTTTAACTCTCAGGTCCCTCCTCGCAGAATAAGCATATTACATAAAAATACAGCCAAGCCTTGTGCAAATAAAAAGGGGACCCTACAAAATAAAATGCATGATGAGAGTCTTCAGAAATAGCTGAGCGAGAATATTAAAGGCACCTCCATTCAAAGGATTCATTATCGAATAAAAGTTCGAGCACCAGAGAGCGATTTTCATATGAATGTTGGGTGTTGCTGTCACATGCAAGTCTCCGGTCTGCACGGAGAAGCAAGTCAGGGGGCTGTGAGTGACAAGGTACAGAGAGGGGTGTTCAGATAAGGGACAGACATTACAGGGCCCTTTTTCAAAGAAAACTTTGAAGATTTTGTCAGGCTTTCCTTCGAGGACCTGTCACAAAATAACAATACAGTTGCAAATGAGCGGTGCTCAGTGGGCCCTCACCGCCTTTTTATAGACCAGCTGGCAGGGGCTGCCCAGGCTGGGAAATTAGCATGAGAGAAGGACTCAAGGTCACTGGGCTGACTTACGGCCCAAGGAGAATGCTCTCAGAGGAAGGACACCCAACACAGTCACACAAATAAGGGCGCAACGTTTAAAAACTCCTGTCTGAAAAGAACAGCAGAGAAGAAGTCCTCTTTACTTCTTTCTGAATCTCTCCATTCTCCAAACAGCACGCAAGTCCCCGTGGTAAACACAAACCAACCAACCATGCCTTTCCAGTTGCCTTATACAGATTAAGACGAGGGAAGCTGGCGGAAGAAGTGGAAAAATAGCACAATTCGCCCCGCTCTTTCTAAACGGGAAGCAGGGACCAAAGCGGACAAGCTACCCCAGGCAGGAGGCCCGAACCCTAACTAGTCCAGTGTCTACCAGGAGCCACATGACGGGCCCCTTAACTTCCTGAATTCCCTTGGCCTCCTCTGTAAAGCAGGCATAGACATCAGTGGTTCTCAAACTGGGTTCCTTAGAGCCCTAGGGTTCTGTGGGTGCCTTTGAGGCAGCCCCAGCAACACAGGGTAAGGCACAGGGGCCCCATGCTTCCTCTCGACCCAAGAATTAAAAGTTGATCCATTTTATATACCAAGTTTGTGAGCAAAAAGCCTTTTGTTTAAAGAGTTTATTACCAAGATGATTCACAACTAAAATGGTTTAAGGGCATTAGACCAACATACTTTGTGATTTTTTATTTTTATAATTATGTGGTTTCTATGTGCCTCTTTGGATTATTGTTGCAGGGATTAGTTGATTGATAGGCTAGTTAATGTGGATCCTCAAATCTGTATATCACATTCTCTTATTCCAACTTAAAAGGTGAGAAAACCAAAACCTGGATAATTCAAATACGCCAAAATCCCACAGCTCAGCAGGCGACAGGATTCAAACTCAGGAATGTCTGATTTTATCCTTATAGTTCAAGAATAAACTTCACTGTGAAAAACTTCACTGTGAAAAGTTCAAGTAGTTACCGCATTGCTATTCCAATCCCTTTTCCATAGAACATCAGGTTGTTCATTTGTAATCTCCAAGAGGAAATAAACACTTACCCTGGAGAGAGTAAATGAATCGCCACGAGTTCTGCCCAACAAGCAAACCTGTTGGGGACAGGAAAGCCCAGAACGTTGACGGAGCCGCCAGGGCAGTGATGGTTGTTCAGGACTTTCAGGGCAAACAAAACTCCTGAAAGAGAAGAAAGAGCACACCAATATCAACGATCCAAATGTGGAGATAATCAACGTTTACAAAGAGAACCAGTTGAAAGTGAAAAGGATTATTTGACTATGTCCAACTTTTCACTTGGACACACACTCTACCCCTCACCCACCGACCCCGCACTCAGGAGAAAGAAGTGTTCGCAGCCATCGTTCTTTCAATGCTTCTTAACCCAGGAGTTCGTCCTGACTTCCGGCATGCTACCGAACACGTGTAGCACACTTAAAGCGGGGATAAAACACCAGCAATGGTACTCAATGCCGCTGCGTCCTACACTGGAAAATCGTTGATTTTATGCCATGCAAATTTTAAGTTGACAGAAATAAAGGATGTAAGTTACATGTATTTTCTAACCTCGATGGAAAGACATGTTGAAGGCGGGACCTGTTTTCTTTCTTCTCCCACAACTAGATACATGAGGGTACATCTCAGAGGGAAGAGGGGAGGAGACCAGGCAAAGTGAAGGGAAGGGTTCGATTTCTTTCGGTTTCAGGACTATTTCCCTCCTCCCCTTCACATTCTAATTTTCCGAATACCTAACTGAAGCCCTGATGGCAATTTCAACCCTATGACATACATGTAAAAAAGAACTGGCAGGGGTTAAAGGTTGAGGCGACACACTACCTGGTTGAAGTCACATGGACTGGGTTCAAATCCCAGCACACCACTTACTAGGTATGTAACCTTGGGCAAGTTTCCTTCCGTCTGAGTCTCAGCTTTCTCATCTATAAAACCAACACAATGCCAGCTCCCATGAATCTGGCATGCGAATTGAGCAGCGTGAGTTATGTGGAATGACTTATCTTGGCTCCTAAAACATGGTGGGCATACTGTGGTAAGGACATGATGCATTTACTTTAATGAAATTAGAGGGATACTTTTTCCAAACTCCCCATCACAAATACACCTGTGGGTCCCTCCCTGGTCCCTGCATGATGAACCCAATGCATATTTCCTGTATTTCATCTCCTACAAAACTACCTGTGAGCAGACGGTAGTCCAAACTGCCCAAGAGTATTAAATGTTGCATAGCAACACTTACGTCCCTCCTGTGCTCCAATCAGCTTCCTCTCCAGAATACATCCCCCAGCAGCGCTTACCCACTCAGAATTCACTTCCTTCACCCACCAGGGACCCGCACTTCATAAGAGGACAGCAGCTGCACCTCCCTGTCTTTATGCATGCCTCCTTAGAAATGTGTCTGCCTTACCTGAGAAACCTACAGCACAATTCCTCCTGAAGTCAGGTTCATCCATAAATTCTGCAAGAGCAGATTCCAAGAACAGGTACACCACTCCAGTTAGTAGGGAAAATGTGGTGATAACGTAGGCAAACCATCTGCTTCCTAGTCTTCTTTCCAGCTGTATTCCTTTCCACAGCATCGATACCATATTGAAGTACAGGTGCCAATCGTCTGCATGGTGAAGCGGGGAGAGCAGTAAGCGCTGCCAGTCTTTCTCCTGGTAACACGTCTCCACGCTAAGGCAGGAGCTGAGCAGCGGCTTCAGGGGACTCAGGAAGAACCAGATGTTGATGGCCAAAGTTGCTAGCGTGACAGGGGGGATATTGTTGACCCCAACTTGGAAGATTTGAGACAGGAGCAGCATAAGCCCTGCATTAAGTCCTCTTGATCTCCGCTGCATGGTTGGGTACCAACCCAGTGATGGGAATATGTGGAATCCAGGGAGGTAAACAGACAGCTGAACCTAAAGCATAAAATACAATCCCATGAAAAATCCATCAGTTAAGAATTCATGCAATGTAAGATATACCGCTCAACTGAGAGATGAGCTCGCAGTGTGTACAGCACACCTCCCATCTGTCAGCAACATTTTTGTTCCGTGTCTTCCGGAGTAACGTCCTGCCTTCGTCTCCCTAAAACAGAGATTTTTTTATCCCAAGTCCCAATGGATCAGCTAATGGATGGGCATTCTTTCTCTGACAAGTATGCCATGAAAACATGACTTGCCTTCCTTTTCAGCAAACTTGTAATTTAGAAAGACGGTACATAAATATTTAATAACGATCTCTACTCAGAATGCTGGTCAGGATTCTTTACCCCCTTCATTTTTTCAAAGACATATTCGATTTTGATATTTTAGATAGAGTCTGCTCCAAAGTATCTAAACATCAACAAGCAAGTTTGGAAAAGCAAGCCTATCTTCTATTCCACATTGGCAGGTTTCAACTGCTGGGATATTTGATTGCCACAAAAACTTCAGCTTTTAAAAGGTACCTTCTTTGTGTGAAATCCTGGATTGAAACACAGTCCATTTTTCAGGAGCTCACATTCTACTAAGAAGCAAACGAACAAGTGCCACACGATGTTCTAAACACAGTGACAGAGGGGACCCAGGCCCTAGGCACACGACCCAGCCTGAGGAGGCGATGTGCCCCTGGTCTGGAGGGGTGAACTGGAAGCGACAACAAAGAAGAGTTCCAGGGCCAGCAGTCTGCTTCTGCACCCCAGATCCCGGGCTGGCCTTGTGATTCGCGCCAGCTGACAACGCAGAGGGAAGGACTCTCCATGAGTTCCAAATCTAGGCCTCAAGATGATCTGCAGGCTTCTCCTCTCTCGAAATCCTCCCAAGCAAGACTGTGGACAGGTCCATGGAGGCCAGTCACCCCAAAGGCCGTGCCACCAGCCACTAATGCCCAGAAGCAAAGCTGTCCAGGTGTCTAGAAGCTGACCACAGATGCGTCAGTGAGTCCAGCTGCTCCCAGACTAATTTGTTGACTCACAGAACAGTGAGCCAAATAAACGATGCTTGACCTCACTGAGTTTTTGGAGTAGTTTGTTATACAGCAATTCTGACCAATACAGCAGGCACCTGCCTTGTGAGGGACTGGCTTATGCTCATGGGAAGAAGCTGGTAAAGAAAGAGACACGGACTAAAGATGCAAGAGATAAAAAGAATCAAGTCCTTAAAGGGAAGAGACTTGCTTGTTATGGCATTTATGTCACATAAATGTCAGGTGCAAATATGGGCCAGGAGGCAGGCAGATTAGGAGACAGGTGCTGAAGAGCGCCCATCTAGGGTTCTGTTTTCTCTGTGGAGCTTTCGGGGCTTCCATCCAAAAGGGAAACACACTCTGATACCCTGAAGATTCTTATTCAGAGGGCACATGAACATACGTGGGCTTTAGAGCAAAAAAGGGCAGGATTCTCCTATTTACTAACCCTCTTAACTTCAATTTCTTCACTTTAAATTAGGAATAATGTCTCCTTGTCAGGATGACTGTAATGTGTCTGGGACAAAGTAGTTGCTGAATAAATGACAGGAACTTTGTTCATTATGATAAGGTAACCTCGCTTATATGAGAAGTCCTCTGCAAACGGTAGCATCCTAATAAGGCTCAAATGCACTCCCCTTACCCCCATGCGGATTCTTACCAACATCACCTCCAAAAGAAAAGCCCAAGACAAAAGTTGTATATGTATGTGTGGGTGTCTCCTCATTATCGGCACAACCCAAGTTTCTTTATTGCCACGGGCTTATTATTAGAGCTCTGTCGCAGTCTCATGCACTGATGCATTTAATAAAATTTCAACTGAAAAGTGCCCAAATCATTTTGGAGAAATGATCTTTCTTTCACACTGGCCTTCAAGATGATTTTCCTCTCCAACTACTGTAAATTTCTTATAATTCTGAATAATTGCATACAGCAAACATCATTACCTGTAATGGGACCAATGAGAAACCACGGCCTTGATCATTAAGTTACAAATAAACCCTCTGGTATCAGTACAGTGTCCTATGGGGGCCAGGCTATAAACAGCAGAAAAATCCACAGTAATTATGTCTGTACTTAAGAAAAAGTTCTCCGCTGATTGGAATCATTAGTGATTAGGAGTATAAACAAAAGAGCAGTAGAAGTTCTCCAGTCGTTTTTCACTCTGTGCACCCAGGCTCACATTACGTTGGCTTTACTTCTGCCCAAACCCACGGGTCCCTCTCTGTTTGCCCCGCTTCTCACCACTCTGCTCACCCCCCGCCGCCACCACTCCTGCTTCCCCGGCGTCACCTCCTTCCAAATCCCCTTCTCCACTTTTCGCTTCTCATCTACCCTTACGCTCCTTTGCACACACTCATGGAATTCCACTCTCACGGTTTAGATAATTCCTTTTACCAGATGATTCCCATATTTATATTTTTCAGCCTTGATTTCTCTGTAGGTTTCAGGGACGTCATTTTACAGGACATGTATAGTCTGCCTGATCTCTTCGGTTTCTGGAACTGAATTGTCCCTCTTCGCACACAACGACCGCTTGGCATTCCTGCCGTCACACATTTGTTTCACGAATATCAGTCACCAGAGGTAGAGCAAGGAGCAAAACACAACCGCAGCTCCTGAATGGCCCATTTCTATCTGTTGAAGGAAATAAACACACTGGCTGCAGAAAATCAAAAGATGAATCAAATGATGTGGTTCATATTCTCAACAAATGTATACTTAATGTGAAGGGAGACAAAACCACAGTCCATGTGAGAAGTGGATAATATGTTGGGCTCTGCTTTCATAAAGGCCAGGAGAGGATCAGTGCAGGTACAACGTGAGTTTGAGTTTTAAGTAGCAAAGGTTAACCGGCACTATTTCATACCAGCTCCATGTGTGGCCCAGTTTACTTCCTAGTAGGATAAGTCAGCTACCCAAAGGGAGGGAGGCAGCCTGTAACTAGGTAACAGAAAACCCAACTGCTACATGTGAAGATCAAATCTGTAACTTGACCTTGTGGGCTCAGAACACCTAAGACAAGACAACAGATGACAATATGCAAGTGTTGACTATAAAATGAAAATTGCTTTGTCCTGCCCATCAAATGCATAGACATTTTTAGAGTGCTGAGTTATAAGAGGGACCACAGAGGCATGATCAGTTATAGCAACGTATGTATGAGCTAGAAACTGGTGCAATGTGCTTGGTTTCAGAAGTGATTTTATTTATTCTAATCTGTACCTGGACCATAAACCAGTTACCATAGAGACAGTCCCTGCACACCCCACTCCATGAACATCTCCCCCACACTCAACGGGCCTCAAACAACACTGGACCGTCCCTTCCGGGTCTGCTCTTCCTCCCACATTCCCCACCCATCTCAGAACACGGAATCTTCAAGTCAGAGGGGTAAAAAACATCCTTTGCGCATCCTTGCCCTCATCACCTTCCTATCCCCACCACCCATCCATAAAGCTTAGTTAATTCTTCCAGTTGCTACTGATCTACTCCTTCCTAATCCTAGGGCCACCGCTCTAGTCTAAGCCACTGTCATAACTTGCCTGAATTTCAACAAACTCTCCCAGTGGAGCCCCAGGATTGCAGTACGGAGGGCCAAGGGCAGAATTACCTTCCCCATTTCGATCACCACTGAGTATCCAGAGACTAGCACAGTGACTGGCATATAGTCAGTGCTTCCTAAGTATTTGCCCAATAACTCAAGAAGTATTTGTATTTTTTATTTTTTAAAATTATTTCATTGTTGTTCAATTACAGTTGTCTGCATTTACCCTCCCCCAACCCCACCCCAGGCAAACCCACCTCCCTCCCTTGCTTCCACCCTCCCCCTTGGTTTTGTCCATGTGTCCTTTATAGCAGTTCCTGAATACCCTTGTCCCCCTTCTCCCCTTCCCCCTCCCCTCTGGTTACTGCCAGAATGTTCTAAACTTCATTGTCTCTGGTTCTACTTTGTTTCTCTGGTTGTATTTTGCTTGCTTACCTCACAAGCTTCTTGGCTGTGACTGATCTGAATTCCTCGGTAGCTGATCTGGCCTCGGTGTCTTCGTTCCTGAGTCCTCATATGAAACTTTTTAACATTTCATAAAGTAGAGGCTGCATGATGATGTACTCCTTGAACTTGACCTTTTCTGAGAAGCACTTTATCTGCCCTTCCATTCTAAATGACAGTTTTGCTGGATAGATTATTCTTGGTTGTAGGCCTTTGCTTTTCATGATTTGAAATATCTCTCTCCAGCCCCTTCTTGCTTGGAAGGTCTCCTTTGAGAAATCCACTGACAGTCTTATGGGGATTCCTTTGTAGGTAACTGTCTCCTTATCTCTTTCTGCTTGTAAGATTCTTTCCTTATTCTTGACCTTGGGTAATGTAATTATGATGTGCCTTGGTGTGTTCCTCTTTGGGTCCCGCTTCTTTGGGGTTCTCTGAGCTTCTTGGATTTCCAGGAAGCCTATTTCCTTTGCCAGATCTGGGAAGTTCTCCTTCATTATCTGTTCAAAAATACGTTCAATTTCCTGGTCTTCCTC